>WYDI02007320.1:0-41635 GCA_009867235.2 Psittacus erithacus
GACACAGGGGCTTGGAGCAAGCTGCTCTAGTGGAAGGTGTCCCTGCCCGTGGCAGGGGTTGGAACTGGATGAGCTTTGAAGATGCCTTTGAACCCAAACTAGTCTATGGTTCTATGATTTATCTCTGTTTCATAGATGAAAAATAAGATTTAACCATTTATTCCTCTCAGCCTTAAAATGAATCTTCCAAATAGTTTTAATATGTTGGGTTTTTTTTTACTCTTAATGTTTCTGAAGTTTCTCCCAGTTTCATTTTGATTCATCTCAGTTTGATTATTGGTTTGAGTTACCAACCTTTACAGCTTCTTCTGTATCATTGCCCACCACAGGCTATGTATATGGTTGCTTTCTGAGCTTCTGAAGTACTCCGTGGATTTATTGGTATAAATCGACCATAACACCATCTGGCATAAGGTGGTAATTCATATCTATGCCTGCAAATCCCTCTAAAGAAGGCAAACAGATCTGTCTGTAATAGATGGGCTTTAATACTACGTTTTTAAAAGTTATATTGAAATTGGCCTTCCATAAAGTAGGATCAAGTCAGTGGTGGACTGATGTTTACAGTATTATTTATGGGGTCAGAACACCAAAAGGAAGCATGGAATCTAAATGGATTTTACAGAAAAAGCTCCAAACATTAATGCAAAATAGCTAGCCTAAAGGATAAGCAGCAAAACCAAAAAGCACAGGAGTAGAACTGATCACAGTCTGTCTGGATAGTGCAAGCTGCCTCTGTTCGTGGCTTGAGTTTTCATTGTTGTATTGAATTTTTCTTGACATGTGAGGAGAACAGAGGAAGCCTGCAGTGTAAAATCGAGGAGAAAGGAAGAGGTCACCTTCAGTAACCAGGCGTTCACATACTGAATTTTTGCAGCAGTTGTCAAAGTGATTACATGAGGAAGCCCCAAAAGATTGATTGAAACCTTCCCCTTAAGCTTGCTTAATCCTCTGTTTGAAAGAAACATTCCTGCCTGGAATCCATTTGAATATCTTTTCATCCCTACCTTCTTTCTTGTAACTATGGCAGGCACCTTCAGAAGCAGGTAGGATAGGAGTCTAAGAATGTTTTTAAAGGCTCACATAGTGTATTTAACATCATAAGGGATTAACATTAAAATACACAGGAGAGAGAGAACAGTCACTATGAGACAGCCAACATGCCTCAAAAATTTACTGAGCAAGCCCATTTTTCAAGAGCCCTTTCCATCTTCTCTTGCTGCTAAAAGCTGAGATCAACTGACAAATACATCTGCCAGTCACAGGAAGAGTTTTGCAGTTGACTTAGCAGATACTTTAAATGGAGCCAGAGGGGTTGTCAGACACTGTTTAATATTCTCACTGCCTCTTTTTTTATCCCCCTACTCAAGATACCTTTCCTTGGGGCTGGAATTAAAATTCATGAAAGAAGAGTTTCTGATAATCTTCGTCCTTTCCATGACCGTATGGAGGAATGTTTCAAGCATTTAAAAGTTAAAGTGGAAAAGCAATATGGAGCCAGAGAATTGGTATTGTTCTCCTTTTAACCTCTTCTGCAATTTCTCTTTACTTAATACACATCTTGTTGCTCTACACAAAACCACATACTAAAGTTCTGCTTGTGGGTTTTCTTGTGATCTGAAGGTAGTTGGACCTGAGCTCTGTAGTCAAAGAGTTGATTCAATTCTCTGATGTATCTGGAAGACTTGGAGTATTTATTATGTCTATTAAAATTACAATTCTTTCCTGACTTCTACAGAAAAAAAAAAAAAGCAAATTTTTGTGTTTCTTCTCTTTTTAAGTTTTCTTAGTGGTTTAGGGCTTTGATCTGCAATTGATGTCTCTCTGTGTTAGCCACTTCCAGCTGTGCTGTGAAGTAAACCCTATCATGTGGATCATACTATAAATATTAGTTGACACCAAGCTGAAATACATGGGAATCGAAGGATCCAAACGCAAACTTTCCCGACAATTCTTCAATAAAATAGTTTATCTGAGCTTGTGCAGGGTGGCAAGAATGATGTTGGCTGGTTTTTTGTGATTAAACAACAGTGGCCTTGGAAAATATGTTATGTTGTTACTTTCATGTTGATGATTTTATAAAAGTATTTCTTTCTTCTGTTATAAGGGAGAAAATAGCAAGTTTCTAACCTAAATTTTGGATGTGTCCCTGCCCATGGCAGGGGGGTTGATGATCTTAAGGTCCTTTCCAACCCTAACTATTCTATGATTCTATGATATTGTGCTGTGTTACAAAGCTATATGATGAAAAATCTATACATGTATCTCAGTGTTTTTCCTATTTTCAGTCGCATGCCACCATCCTTGCAATAATAAAGAGGTTGTAATCTACATTTAGCAATATTACTAGTGCTTGAACCCTTCAGCACTCTTACAGATCAGCACTTCAGCAAAAGCAACCTATTTATAAGTTTGCCAAGAGCAGAGAATGTTCTTTGTGAATGGCACTGCTGCCCTTTCACCATGTCTGAGACTCTCTGGTGGCTAGCCTGAACTTCTTCACTACCAGAGAAGAAAAATACCCCACCAAGTTATGCAGCTATTGTGTATGTATCACAAGATTCCAGCCATTCAAAGGATGAGCAGCATGTAAACTCACTGCATGTAAACTCTGCAAAGCACTTGAAAGTAATTCTTGAAATGACAAATGTTTCCCAGTCTTCTGCTAGATACTGGTCTTGGTGAGAAATGACAGCAGAAGCAAAGCATTTTGGAATTTGGCAAATGAAATTACACATGGATTTTTAATATTTTCTGGGCAATCAGAACAAACCCCTGTACTTTTGACCTGAAATGGTTTCTTAAAGTTGTTCATATCCTGTTTATAGGATAGAAATTGAAGGAGGTTGGAAAATCAGTTTATGATTTGCATGCATGGGGAAATTCCCCAAAGCGTGTCTCATATCCCGACGCTGACAAGCTAACTCAAGGGAGGTGTGCCCACCCAGGAAACACTCAAACACAAAAAGAGAGAAAAGCTAACTGCATTCTACAAATTTAGATTGCAGAAGTCACCCCTGAAAAGAAAGAAAACAGTTCTAGAATTAGCCAAGAAATGTGACCCTTGTCCTTATCTTACTAACAAGAGTAACAGGAAGACGCTTGGAATTAAGTCAGATTGTTTCAGCTAACTTTGTACCAGGCTGCAAAGTTTAATAAGCTTTAATTAAGCTTAATATTTCTAATGTGACAGTTAAATCTTCTTCAAGAAGATCTGGAATGGTATCTCCTTTTTCTCCTTCCAGTACAGAACATACATACACTCTTCAACCTTTGCAGAGAGAGTTGGTGCTGCTTGTGTGGATATGTGATGACATGCAGAGGAGTCCTGTTCTTCTGTGGCTGCTAGGACAATATTAATTTTGTTGGAATTTGCAAACATATAATTTTAAAAGGCCACATTAACATATAGAGATGGCAGAACCTGTTGTGTTAGAGACAGAGCATGATTACCATCTTGGAGCAAGGACTAACTAAATCTATTCACCCAAGCAAGTACATTAATGGCGTACCCCAGGTCTGATTGAAATAAGATCAGCAGACACTGGTTCTCTTAATTTCTTTTTCAAAACATAGAGTTTATTATGCCAGTTGTAGTTTGTTTAGCTACTCACTGTGTGATCAAGTTTGGGAGATCTTAAGAGTGTATTCAGACAGAAGATAATTAATGACAGCAAATAAGTTCTTTCATGACAAATGTGTTAAAACATCTGTGCTATTGTCAAGGCCTAGTGACAAGGGGTGAAATGAGGTTCACACCAAGTTGTTTGATAGAATGTGGCTCTCTTTTCCATCCTGCAGCCAGATTTTGATGACAAGAGAGTAGGACGGCCAAGGTCAATGCTGAGATCCTATCGCCAGTTGTCAGTTATTTCCCTGTCGTCCATGAATTCAGACTGCAGTACTCCAAACAAAACCACTTCAGAGAGGTTGGTTATGAATACAATACACATTTTCTTTCGGTCCTGGTTTTTAAGCAGTTTTATGGGATGAAACTAAAAGATATTTTAAAAAAGGCATTCAAGGATAAAGACCATTAACGGTCTCTTCCGACTACGCCAAAATTATTTTTAACTGCAGCTATCACTTCCTCCAGGCTTAGAGCTACAGTAGTTCAACCTTAATACACAAAATATACTCAACACTCACTGAAAAACTGGCATTTTATTTTCAGAAGACAAGTGTTTTAAAATCTAAGTGACATTTCAAAAAATAAGGAAACCTATAAAAAGAAACTTTGCAAGTTTCTTTTTCCACAGCTTTTAACTTAATGAGCATCTTTTTGCTTGTCAAAATTGGAGAGGAAAAGGACACCCTTCACAAAATTACTGGTAAGGAGGTGGAACGTTTTAGTGAAGCATGCAGTAATATGACATGTTTGCCTAATCTGCTTGCTTAACTGCAGCACTGAGAAGCACGAAGGTTGAGAAGACAGTTATAGGTACATTGAGTAGCTTTTTCACTCAGAATTTGTTTTATTTCTTTATAAATTATCCTTTGGGCACATAGAACTTCTTCCCAGCCAAGGTTCATGTAAAATGGATCTTGCTGAGGAGTGTTTCATTGTGACTTTTGTCAAACATCTGAACTCCTTTTCTGATTACTTCACTTTTTAGAAGTCCAAAGGTGCATGCCTCTAGCTTGGAGTGTTCCTTCTTAACATACCCCTCTCTTCTGGCATGTTTTATAGTCAGTTTGTTGCTTAACACTACTTCAGTTTTCTGAGCTGCCCAACAAGGATGTGTAGTATCACACATTGTGAGAGGCCCCAGGCTGCTATTCCTGCCCCTCAGCTTCTACTCAAGTAGGGTGAAGCACATAGCCATGATTTGTCTCACTGGACCTGCCAGCACCAGGTCCCTAGGAAAGCAAGACGCCTCTTATGGAACCAGACAGCTGAATCATGCAACTATTTTTAATTCTTATGATGCTAATTTATTCCTAGGAAGCATGGGTCAATAGATTCACCAGGCTGCTTCATTTATCAATTTTTATGTTGTAAAATAAGTTCAGGAGAGGAGTAAGGTAAGTTCAGAGGGGGGTAAAGCCAGCAGCAATTTAATATCTCTTTTGGGGGTTTTTAATTAAAAATAGCCTAATTTTTGAACTATAAAAATTAGAGAAAGAGAGGAGGGAGATTTTGGGTTAGTTGCTGGGTTTTTTTTTAATCAATTATATGTTTTGTTGCTCAGTCTACTGAAATAAATAGGGGAATGCATTTAAAACATGACAATAAATACTCTATTCCACTGTATTCAACAACCAAAAGAGCATGTCAGCACCATCATCACTGCACATAAACTTGCCATATGAGCTCTTAACTCTGTTTAGTTTAGTTCTTAAGCTAATGCACAAAACTCTAAAAAGGGATTTGAACTCATGTTAATATTTTACATTCTTTGCAAGATTTTAAGAGAAGGTCATACCCCTGAAGGCATTTCCTTTGTATCTATAGTTGCCAGCTGAACCACATCGTATACGTTTTGCCAACAGTTTGCAAGGCTACATAGAAAGTCAAAGGAAAAGATGACCCGCATTTATATTTTATGGGGAAATGACGTCAGAATGCCAGTGGCTTTTAAAATATTACTCAGCAACTTGTACTTTTTTCTTTTCCTCCTGCAGCTTTGATCTGGAGGTAGTGCTACCAAAGCAAGGAAAAGCAGAATCAGAGGAGTCTGCTCTGCAAATTAATCCTCACCCTGAAGTCAAGAGGAGAAAGTCCAAAAAAAGAACAAAGAGAAGCAGTGTGGTGTTTGCTGATGAGAGGACAGCACCTGATATCTCTATCTCTGACATGAAATGTGTATGTTACTGACTTACAGTAGTATTTCATATTCCACAAAAAAGAGGACATTACTCCTTTGCGTAGGAAAATAAATAAACCCACATAAAACTCTGCCCTAAAGGGAAATATGCAGGATGTAGAAATGGTCTGCCCTGCTATGAATGAAACCTGTGAGGTGCTGAGGGAGAAACAAATCAGGGGAAAAATCAGAACATCTCCTCTTGCTTATGATGACAGATAATAGAGCCCTGAAGCTGCAAATTCTGAATCTCAGTTAGTTTAAACTGGGGTACTGTGCTGGGCAGGTTCAGCCAGTGGTGCTGTGGAGAAGCAATTGCCTGCACATTCATGGCAACTCTGCAGTCAGGGCTGTTTGGGAAGTGATGAGCCCTGTACATTTTGTACCTTGTTATGGAACATGCAGCTGTTAAGAAACTGCAAGCTTGCAAACAGTGTTCCTTAAACAGTGCCAGACTGAAGTTTGGAATCACTGGCATCTCTCGCTCCACAGATCATCTGGGTGCTTTTATTGCACTGCGAGATCGTTAAAATGACTTATGTAATGGACAGAAACAATTTTGAAAGGTGTCCTCTTGCTATACAAGCCGTATCGAAATTAAATTGTCTGGCAACGAGGGATTGTTCAATTCCATGGGGAGAGCATAAGTCATTAGATCAAAAAAATTGTAGGAATCATCAAAGGCAAAGTGAATTCAGTAGAAAGCTAAGATTCTTTTGGGGAACGAGAAGCTTATGGAGGTTGTCTTACACTACATGTCCTCAGACATAAGAGAGCTATATAGCACAGTCATGCTTTGAGAAGCATTAATATCCAAAATCAAGCAACACCTTTATCTTGTGATTATATTAGGTAACGCACACCTAGCTGTGGGAATCTCACTGCTTACTGAATCACAGGATTTTCTTTTGCTGCAGAAAAAAGTGACAATCTCGCAGCAGCCAAGGGGGCTATGGTATTGCAATAGTCAGAAATGTATTCAAAACTTCATTTTCCTTTGCAGATCACAGCCAGAGCTGACTGATGACACTATTCCACAGATACGATAAGAATATAATATATAAATCATCCCCTAAATCATGAGATATTTTTAGCTAGTATATAATATTTGATGTGGACCCAGTTCTAATGCTTTTAGTTACTTTTAGTTTACTCAGCAAACAATCCCATAAAGGACTTGGGTTAGGCATAATAGTTTGGTTTTTAGTTATTTTCTTTTATGGTTTCCACAAAATCCTGTTTTACTTGCATGTGTTGCTGACATCTCAGTTAATCATTAATGGACTTTGGGTTTTTTATTGGTTTTCTTTATTAAACAGGTGTTGAGGAAATATGAGTTCATGAGTGACACCAACCTCTCAGAGCATGCAGTGGCACCTCAGAAAACCTCTGTCCTCAAGCAGATGAGCTCTGTCAGTCGTTCTATGCCAGTTATCCCAGGTAAGCTGCTTACAGTAAGATGAGAGTTCTGCACTTCTTTGTTGCTGTGTTAAGGAAGCAGCAATAAAGGATTTGGCCCAGGCAGAGCAGGTAGTGCTGTCTGTGGCTCCGTGCCTCTGAGACAGAGATTACAGCAAGTGTGTATTGTGCTTGTGGGGCTGGACTGCAGCTGTTGCCACTGCTTGTTGTCACTGTGCTGTCCAGTTCCAAAAGCATTGCTGTTGCCACTGCTTGTTGTCACTGTGCTGTCCAGTTCCAAAAGCATTGCTGCTGCCACTGCTTGGTGACACTGTGCTGCCCAGTTCTAAAAGCACTGCAGTTGGAGCTCCAAATTTGGCTTTGTTGTACATGTGGGCATTCTTCCTGCCTTGAAAGAGGCAAGGTCTATTCATCTTCCTCACTCCTCACAGCAGAGGGCAGCGTTTGAAACGGGAAGAGCAGCTCTGTGCTTTGGCAGATGAATATCCTCAGAGGCTGCCCCATAGTAGGGTTTCAACTTCTGCTTTGAATGTTAGACAGGAAGCCTCATAAACCTCCCTCACAGGAAGAGGAAGGGAAAATAACATGAGGTAACTGCCCACTAGAAAGACTAACAATTGCATGTCAGAGAAGGGGAAAGTGTAACTGAAAGTGGATCTCATTTCCAGGCCAGGGTGTGTAAAGAAAATGTGCCCCATTTCCATGTTTTTTACCCCCTACTTCTTCCATAGCATATCTCATTTCTTAGCTTGCACTTCTTCTATCCCTCTCATTGTCCCTATATTTCCAGATGCCTTTAACAGACGCTTAGCACAACACAACAGACTGTCACGGCCCACTTCTTTTTCATGTGTTTATCTGTTTTTCATTCTTTGACCAGATGGGTTCATTTTTTCACTATTCAGTTTTCATGTAATGAAGTTTAGTGCTTCCCCACTAAACTCTCTAACTAAGTTTACTTACTTTTGTGTTCTAAGGATTTAGTTGCAATAAAAATGACTAAATTCTTTCTAGCCATTGCAGTAGCTCATTATTTTGAATTCTGTTTTGTCTTACACTCTGACTGTCCTGTTTTGGTTTTGTTTTGTGCAACCAATATGTTTCTGTTCTAAGGATTAACTCTGACCGTTGGCCCTGTGGCACCTGACGAAACAATTGCATCACACAGGCTGAGTCAACCAGTGTTTCCTTCCACCTCAGATGGTGACAAGAAAACCTTAAAAAAAAAGAAAGTGAACCAGTTGTTTAAAACAATGGTAAGTTCTGTATGCTTATGGGGGAAGGAGAAAGTGTTGCCTCATCAGGAATTCTAGGCTGTGAAAATTAAGTCATTTTAAAATAACAGAAGATGATATATCAAACTCCTCCCCTCCTTCCTCTCATCAGAGAGAGGAGTGGAAGCTCTGTGGGGATGCAAACATTTGCCTCTGGCTGTGCTCGCTGGAGTGCGGGTGTTTGAAAGGCCAGCTCAGATGTGCAGTTCTGCTTCGGGACCACGAGAGGTCTCATGTGACCGACTCATTTGCTCGGATTTGCTTTTGATAACGTTTATTTGCAGCGTTGGAAAGCTATTGTTTCTTGTTCTATTTAGTCACATGGGGCACTTAGCACAGGCAGCTGAGTAAGGTAAACATAGCATATATGGCAAAATATGCACAGTGTGGTCAAACTCTGAAGGCAGAGATGTTGCTTTCGAAGTAGAACTTGGCTTACGCTGGAATAGTTAATGTTGCTCAAAACAGGTTGCCTTCCTTTGAAGTAGGAAACGTTTCACTCATTTCTGTGGAAACTTCCCACAATTAAAACAATTGATTAATGCATTTTATGAAAGCAAGTGATGTGTATTCAGTGCAGATATTAAGATTAAAATGTTAAAAGGTTTTCCTGTTCTTTCAGGTAGTGGGTGACATTGAATGCAGGTGCAGGTAGCTACTGACAGGCATAATGCATAAGCATTCTGTGACACCTACAATGTTTGAAGTATCAACTTTGCTGGTCTTTCAAAGCTAAAGTTAATTTTGTTTTGTTTTATTTTATTTTGCTTTATTTTGTTACTATTTTTTTTCTGGCGGATAGGTTTCATTGTCATCTATTAGTTTCTGCAGTGTTTCAAAAAAATATAGATAGTGCCATCGGGGACAACTGAGCAACATCTAGGAAAATCTTCACTTACCTAGGTGTGTTCATAATAATATTTTCTTGGTAGGAACAAAATTAATCCATTAATTAGAAGCCTGTAGGATTTCACTTCTATTCAGTTTATCACACGCTTGTTCTTTTCAGGCTCAGGAGTAACAGCTTTTCAGTGTGATCCCATCCAGTCTCATTTAAATCTAAATGGATACAAAATGAGGAGGACAAAAGGTCCCTTTTTATAAGTCTGAAAAAGGACTGAACAAAGCTACAAATTCACTTGTATAGTGCTTCACAGTACAAGTGGAATCATGGGGACAGGTATAAACACAGGTTTATGGCTTTGTGGAATGGAGAAATTAATTCAAAATATCCAGGATTTGATCAACATAATCTTTTCTCTAGCCACAGCTTAAGGCCACAAGCTAGTAATTAATATATATATATTACTATACATACTAAACCCAATGCAGCAGTCACTTTAACATATGGCACTCTGTTCCTCTTGTTTTCCAGCGCATTTCCAGAGTTCTAGAAGATGGAAAGCAGTCTGTGGAGCATCATTTCAAATCTTCATCTACAGATCTGTGATTGAGTCTGTTACAAGACCACTTCTGAACTGAAAATCATTATCTATACATACATCTCCTATTTTAAAATGCCAGCTACTCTTAAGAAAGAGAACATAGATGGCTAATAAAAAATAGGAACAACACTTTTAATAGGCTTCGATAAGTGACTTGTGATACATTAACAGGAATAACATTTGAAGAAAATACAACAGGATGTGCCCACCAGGACATGCCACAGAAGTTCACTGAGCCTCTGGGCATAAAGGTCAAAGGGCATTGTGTGTTCCCTGATGATAACACTTATTCCTCAGAAGAAAGATGTATTAAAAGGCCATCTATAGCGCTTGCTGTATAACGTAACTCAGATCCTGTTCTTTTCAAAGAGGACAGAAGTTATCATTTTTTGTAGCTGATACAGACACATTCCAGCTATCTTTTAACTATTACTGGCAGCGTAGTCAAGGCAACAGATGGCTCAGCAGGAAATAGCCACTGACAATGTACTCTATGGCCGGATTTACAGTCCTTGGATCCCTCTGCTGCTCCCAACACACCGCTCTGTATCCTCAGTCTTTCTCAAGTCCGTGACTCTGACACCATATGCCTGAGTTATTTTCAGAACAGTGGCTATTATGTTGAAAACATGGGCAAAAGTTTATTTACACATGTATGAGTTGCTATTACATCCAGCAGCACGATAAACAAAAGCTGCATTTTTGGCTGTTCATCAATAAAATGTTAAAAATTTATTTGCCTTAAACCTTTCTCCCTGAAATCTCTAGATACCATTGAAAGAAGGTAATAGTTTCTTACTGACAGCAAATGGAGTTCTATGAGTCCAAGTCTTCTGCTTTTAGAATTGATTTTCTGTGTCATTCCGACTCATGAGGTAGAGTTGGAGGATGATTTCTTGTTGGCATGAAGCTACACAGCACTGCATGCCAGCATCTGAGGATTCTGTAACCTGTCGGTTCTTTCTAAAGGCAAGTATGTTATCCACATATAAACATGAATAATTGATATTCTTTGTTCATCCCTTCATGTTTCAGATACCTACATGGGTTTATATTAATAAAATATGACCATGAGTTGTGCTGTGGATGGTAGAGGCTGGCCTTGCTGCCATTTGCATGGATATGGGAAAGACAGAGAGATTAAAATTGTTCCTTCATGAATCGTTGAATCAATAGGAAGACATCTTCGGTTTGTTCTGAGCATAACTATTTCTATAAAACTTTTATGTTCAGCATGAATAATTGATGTAATGAATTTAGCCTCTCCTTGCAAGTAGTCAGTGTGAAGCTGTTTTCTACCGGAATAATTAGCAATTGTTTTCTGTGAAAAGTTTGAAATGTTTGCCATTGGAACTAATACTGTGCCAAGAAATACTTTTCACTAGAATACCCGTAGACAGCAAACCAAAATAGAGCCAGTTTAACACTAACCATAGTCTTTGCTGGCATGGATACTGAGGGACTTCTTGTTTCCCTCACTTTTCACAGAAAATCCTATGATACTGCTGCTGAGGAAGCACAGAGGAAGCACAAAGCTTTTCTAGCAAAACAGCTCAGTTTAATAGAGCAGGTTATCTGGGAGTGGAAGTGAAATGTTGAGGGATGCCTCATCTTGCTAACCTGGAAGAAGAGAAGAGAGGGTACTCAGGTTGTCCTTCAATACTACTTGCAGATACATTGAAGTAATATAGATATCACAAACTAAAGTATTTTAAAAGACAAGGCTCTGTTCTAATAGGAATGAGTAAGATGATTTAGCAATAATTTGTTCTTTGTAAAGATACTTGCTGAAGAATTTCTTTTGTTTATTACATCTTGCAGCTATGTTTTCATGTGAGAGTGAGGGTTTTTACTCAAGCTGTTATTATAAATTCTAATCTAAGTACTGTGATGAAAAATGAAAATGTACAAAGAATGAAAACTAGTACCAGGAAGAGAGGAGCACAATGTCTGAAGTTTGGTGTTGAATCTTTAGCTACTGGTGCAAGATTGATGGGTGTGTTTTGCTTGCGGTTTAGTATAATTTTTGATGAAGAGCTTAGATACACCAAATTTACGAAATATCAGCAAAAATCCTGTCGGTTGTCCCACATCACAGATTTTCTTCTTCTTGCCAGAGTGGTTTTGGATCTGATTCAAGCCTGAAATCCGGTAAATCAACTTCGCAGCAAAGCAAAATTAACTAAGAAAAAAAAACTGCCAAGAACAAGGCATTCATGGGACTGGAATTTTAAGAGTGTTTGGACAACAAGCTCCAGCCATTCACAGGTTTCCAGAAACTGTGGATCCTGACACATAGTCCGGATAGACAACATACTGTGAAGAACAAGTGATGCCCTGGGATAACAGAGTAAAAGTATGGCAATCTGGCAACTTCTCTTTAAAAATGTAAATCAGCACCTATTGTAGTTTCTGTCACAAGCTGAGCAGGTACTGCTTGACACTGCATCACACACAGTCTGTAACCTTCTTTGGTAGACAGTGGAAACTGAGAGTAAATAGAATCATAGAATGGTTTGGGTTTGAAAAGACTTTAAAGCTCATCTAGTTCCAGCCCCCACTGGGGGTAGTGGGTGCCATGTTGGTTATTGTGTATGGAGTCTACAGACGCATTAGGTATCACTGAAGCTCTTTTTCATTTGCCTTTTTGATATTCATTGGTCTGGCTTTTGGCTTTTTCTCTAGTTCTCTAATTTGTTTCATCCAGTCCTTGACCTTTCTTTAAGGATTCATTAAGGCAAGATTCTTACTCTCTGTCTTGGGATAACAGTCTTGTATGGGGGAGAAAGAGGATTGGATTTCTTCATAGTTTCAGAAGTGCAGAATATAAAATTAAGAATTTTCTCTTTTTCTAGCCTATTCATAGTTGATAGATGGTCACAACAAGCAAGTTACATTAACTCAGAGCAATATGTTAAAATAAAGGCAGTACAACACTGTGTAAATAGACTTTCCCGGGTGTGTTACTAATTCATCACATGAACCTTAGTAGTGTAGAAGACTGAGAATGTGGAATGTGTCCAATTTCATCATGCTTGAATTGAAGGAACCTTGTGCCATCCTGGTCTGTGGAGAACAGAGCTTATACAATTGACATGGTGGACTATTCTGCTTTCCACAGGAGGTTTGAAATGCAGAGGCAGTATGCTCCCGCAATTGCTAAGATAAAGAATCTGTACCATACAGCTTCCATAAGAAGCTGGAAAATTCTCCTCAGTCAGGAGGACATCAAGTTGCCTGAGTGATGATGAGGAGTTTTAGCACCAGCTACTAAATTCTACTGTGTTTTTAGGCAGCAACCATTTTGCTGTAAAAACTGGCTGAAGAGCAGTTCCTAACATGAACTGGCAAGGAGCAATAAACTTGTGCCAAGCATTTGTTCACAGTTCTTAGAAAAGCAGGGAGTGGGCAGACAGGTTAATGCTTTTATGACATGTTACTGAAGTTACTGAAATGTCATTGACAAAGTGAGTTTAGAGATTGAGTTGCTCTCTTTAACCTATTTGATATACACAGCTTTTGTTGTTTGGCTACTTTGCTGCTTGCTTCATTGCTAGTAGCAATGATGGAGCAGAGGCTTTCATTCAAAATGAGTTGAGGGTACATGTGAAGAATGGTACAAGACAAAAATTTGGAATGATAATGAGAAACTGATAAGAGAACTTGGATGATCTGACTTGATCAGTTTGAGTAAGAAGTCTCAGCAATTCAACAACTGAAGTCTGGTTAAATCACACAGTACAGTCCATACCCAGAGTCATAATGAGATTTTATAGTGATTGTACTAATGAGTATAAATCTCTGCTTTGCACTATGATAAATCCATAAATATTTTATTGTACTTACAACTATAGAGATTCTGGATCAAGCTGTTCATTAATGTCACAGTATTGTAGCAGCTGTAGCATGTCAGGCTTATTATGAAGGGGTTTTTATTTCACCCCATGTAAAAGCAATGAAAGCATCTTTGAAATAATGATATAACTTAAATCACTAAGAGCTTGGCAAGATCCCAGGTAGGTCTGTTCCACCCTGATCATGGGGTGAGGGTGCTTTTAAACAAGAAAAGCTGTTAAGCCAGCTGTTAAGCCAGCTGTTAAGCCTGATTTTAAAATCTCAAGGGAGGACAGGAGAAGATGTTTTGCTTGTTATTATATCTGGTTTCTCTTTAAGTCAGGTCCAGGAGTTGTGTTTAAAGCCATCTAATCACATCTTTGTCTATGCTAACTTGATATTCCATTTTAAAGGATGTTACTTTAACCATCATGAGAAGACCAAAAGATCCTTTTTTGTTCCAGCTTCAGAATAACTCCACCAAATGCAGGATCCTTCTCATGTAGAAATCAAGAGAATTCAGCCAATTTAAAGCCAAACTGTCTTCTGTGTCATCTCTTTTTTAAAATCTGAGGACTGAAAAATAAAGTTTAAGGATCCTTTTCCTCAATGATTTTTGGGGGTGGATATGCCCATCTTGTTACATGATTATTTTTTTTTCTGAGGAATATGAAAGTCAATGGAACAAGTTTGCAGCCATCTCCAATCCTGGATGCCTTGGGGTAGTCACTAGTATTATAGTACTTCCATTTCCCTCCCAGAACCGAGTGCCTACTTGCTCTTAGGCATTCAAGGTCCTTTTGAAAGGGAACGTTGAGCAACATTCCAGGGACTGCCCTCAGTTGTAAGGACTTCAGTATAGGCAACATTTGCTGCTATGGAATGAGGAGAGTAGTTCTTTATTGACTCAGTCTGTAATTTTCTATCCTGATTTGCTATCATGATGCAATGTGTGTTCTAAAGATTAACACTGTAAACGAATAATTGCTCTGCAAACAAAGATCAGGTTGGCCATGGATTTCATAGACTTTAAAAATGATACATAAATTTAATCAGGATTTTAAAGTGAGGACAGTTTGGTCTGATAGAATTTTGGATAGAATTATCCCTTTCAACATAGGTCTTTGACTTCCAGGATATCAGAAAGCTCCCTTGTGCAGTGAGTGACCTTTCGTATGGCTGATCCTAGAATTAGACAGCCACTGAGTGTCTGTAACAAATACAGTTTCTGTGTTAATGATTTTTTTCATGAGTATTAGTGGAAGTCCATATGCCCCAGTGTGCATGGGAGTATTCAGCCTACCTTTACTAACAGGTTAATGTGAGAGGCATGAGTGGTCTCTTATTCATAGTTAACACTTTATAGGCCTTCCCTTTACCTTTAATTAGTTCCGCTGATGGTTGCTAGCTGTTGATGGTGTTGCAATGGCTCTAAGTTGTGATTCAGAAGGCACAGGAAAGTTGATGGGGATCAGAAACCAATCCTTTAAGATATTTATGCCCTGAGTTGGACGCTGACAGCCAGAAAAAGGAAGGTCATGGAGCAGGAATTTTGCACTGTTGTAACTAGAAAAGGTCTAAAAAAACCCTCCATGTTTAACAGATATTTTGAGGGATTTTCCCCAGAATGTTTTTATACCCAAGAAAACAGCCCTGGGTAGAGTTGCTTTAGATGCAGCTCTTTTAGCTGGGAATATCATATTTTATCATACAATAAAGCATGTTATGGGTGGATACCTGGATTTTACAGATACTGAGGAACATGAAGTCTTTACTACATGACTTCTCATCAATGCTTCAGTAGTGCTTTGACACACTTGCCAGTACTAATGCACAGTGCCTGAATTTACAGAATCTTTCTTAACAAATGCATTTAGACTTCCTTCATGAGACAAGAAAACAGTACTGTTGGAGATCAGTACCTGAAAAGAGAATATCAAAGGAGGCAAACCTAAAAGAAAGACTTATGTCTTTAAATTTACAGAATTTTTGCACAGGCTTTCAGAGCAAATGAAGGATTCTAATATGAAAAATGCACAAATGCTTGCATATACAGTTGGTTATTTTGACAGATCCCAGAATTAGATCTGGATCTATATAATACTGTAAGGGGCCAGTGATCACACCAGTGTAAAAACCAGTTATGAAGTTATCTCCAGGGCAGATCCCGAATGATTCGATATATTTCTCAATATTGTCACTAGGGGGAGATAAGAAGTTGCGATACTTTGCCTATATCACGGATCTCCGACTACCCAGATACTGGAAAACCGAAGTGGAACAACTGAAAGTGCAAGCATTATTAACAGTGCAAATCATCCTATTCACAAGTTAGATGATCTTAGTTTGCTGCAGTTAAACCCTGGTACATTAAAACAAGTTTATCTGTGACTGGGCGTGTCTCTAGAGTAGTTCACTTCACTTACTTGTTCCAATTCACTTATCAGGTTTAGTTGTTAATTAATTTTTGCCAAGTGTTCATGTTGTGCAAGTACCAAAGGGCGGAGAACATCGTGAACAAACCGGGGGGGGGGGGGGGGGGTTATGCTTTCTGAAAAATCCTTGGCTCTAAAATGTCTTCTCAATGAGATCTCTATTTACCTTATGTAGTGGGAGGATCTGATTTATCCATACAAGCAAATACCTTGATGCTGAAATCTGACTGAAACAGAAGTTTTAGCATGTCACTTCTTTTCCTTTCTATAAATCCTGCTGTGCATCTCACTGAAATACACAATAATTTAAACTGTAAAGGGGTTTGGAAAGGTGCACAGTTTAATTTCCATGGTAAATACTACTGATGTTCATACAACACCTCATTTGATTTTAGCACCATTTATTCCTGGTATGAACAGACATTTAGTGGCAAGCAGACAAATAAGCAGATAATCTGAAACAGGCAAGTATTTCAGATGTTTGGAATTTGGTAGTAGCAGTGAGGTTCTCCAAGTATGATTGATTGAAGTATCTCTAGTTGTACTCATTTCCCATAGCTGAGAGATGCCTTGGATTCTAACATGAGAGGGATTTGTAGCCTAATCTCTCCATGTCTGGCTGAGACTTGAGGTATCCCTCTGTGGCAGGGCTGAGCATGTCTGTGTATCTAAATGCAGCAGATCTCATGGAAGCCACCAGCAGCCAAATGGGAAGCTATGGATCTCTTGCCTGCCTACGGCCTGTCACGACTTACATATAAGTCAAGGGACACCTAATCCCCTCTGCCATATTATATGTGGCAAGACAGAGGATGGCTATTGTTGAAGCAGGAGTTATGACTACTTTTATTGCACAGTTCTCATAGTGAGAAAGCAGCTATGAGCCCTCATAAGGTTTTACAGTCTTCTAAAACCCCAGTTATAAAGTTCCTTTAAAAATCCACAATGGTTTCCTTCTGGAAGATTTAAAAAGTCTAAGGGCATTCTAGCATTGCAGCATTTATGGCTCATATCCAAATGATCCTGTCTTTTCCATTAATTTAATGTTCAACCTGCATTTCTCGATATAAAGCCCAGTTCTCTTGTTTTGCAATACTGTAGTTTACATTTCCTATGCTTTTGGAAGGACCTTGAGATGACATTGTTTCACCTGCTACACCTTGTTTCTTCAGATGGTGTAGTTTATTTTGTGGGCAGACAATTATTGAAGTAAGACATGAGGACTTCTACATGTAAACTCCTAGACAGCTGAGATTATAGATAATTCATGTTTATGTGAAAATGCATTATTGATGGATACGGGCATGTTTCTGAAGTCAGTGTGTGATGTGTTTGAAACAAGGTGGGCTGCTTGGTAAACTGAGTTGGAGAGGAACTCTTTTCTTTTAAAAGCAGTTTTTCCCTCATCTTTGTTACCACATGAATAGCTTGTATGAACTTTTCTTCAGCAAGGTGTTAAACTGTGATAATACATCACAGTTGGGGTTATACAGAGTGTTAACTGGCAATATATATCAGGATCAAGAGTAAACAATAAATCGAATTTCTGATGAACTAGTAAAGTACCTGATGCAGAGTGCTTTACATTGGCTATATGAGGGACAAATGATATGCAGGATGTTATAGAGTTGGCCAGGATGAAGCTACTACTACAAAATTTGGTACCTGTGTGAGCTATTAGAGTGGGTTTGCGCTATGTTATACAGGATTGGTGCTTTTGATCTAAGTTCTCTAAAATGGTCACCCTGTGAAACAGCTTGCTGACTTAAAGGTGCTTGTGAGACTATCAAGTATTATGCATTATTTTGCTTTATTGTTTTGAAAGATCCAGTTAAGAAGGGAAGTAGGAGTATCTCAGGTAAAGCATTACAAATGTGTACAGCATTCTGCATATTATTCTCTACTTTTTGACACCTGTGCTTCTGCTCCCTGTTGTGTGCTGGTGTGTATGCACCTGTCCCCGGTCCCTGCATTTCAAAAGCGCTGGACAGGTTACTTGGGAGTTTAAGTGAAAATGCTGAGGAATCCCAGTTTTAAAGGAATCAATCTGAACTTTTCATAACCCAAGATTTCAGGCAGTTATGGTTGCTCTTGTTTAAGGCCAATCAGTGTGAAGAAATATTAATCTTGGCTGGAGCAGAGACATACATAGGAGTTGATCTAAAAACTCCTCATGGACATCAACAATTCTGCAGGGGCTCGGCCTCAACCTTGCAGGTTTTGAAGTTTCGCTTTAGAAATTGAGAGGAGGAAAATATTCAGATAACACAGGAGCTGACAACAGTCTTTGACTTAATAACAATCTGTGGTTGATCAGGCTTCCAACTGGTAGAGATGTGCATTCAGGGCTGTATAATACTGTACTGCAGTAAAAAGAAATGTTAAAAACATGACATGATGCATCTGTCCTGGTTTAACCCCAGCTGGCAACCAGGACAGCATCCTGCCTAGAAAGACCTCAGCAAACTCAATGCTTTTGGAAGTAATGATTACTAAACTCTGATTCCAGCATTAGCCTCCATCTTATTTCTAGAATTTTTCAGCCCTAAACATGATCTGTTAGCATAGCTTGGTCCTCATATGACATTTTCCCAGCCTCTTTATATGGAAGCTACACCATTTTTCCTTCTCCTTTCTCCATTTCTGGGATTGTTACCTTCTCCTCCCAGCCCTGCCAGGACCAGGAGCTTTAGTGGTGAGGGCCTCAGGGCAGTACTCCTGGCTAGACTCAATTATCTCCAGTTCTGACCAGCCCTGCTCAGCAATCACACTTTGAGCAAAGTTTATTCTTTCTTTGCTGCCTTTTGCCTGCATGTGAGCATCTGCATCGGAAGTGCTGTACAGGAACATGCACTGCAGTGACTCCCGAGCAGTGAGGTGTGGCCATAGAACTGGCAAAGGACCACTTTTACTGGCAGTGTTTATACTCTGAGCTGAGTAAATCAGCACAGTCAGTTGGAAGAAAAATGTTGCTGATGCTATTGTGTCTCTGCTAGAGGCTGTGCCAACACACACATGCCAGGGAGGGATCAGACCTTTGCACTTGCTTTCTGAGCTCTACGGGCAGAAGCCTACAGTTGTCTTTGTACTTCATGGCTCTAAAAGCAGTACTTGCTACTCTTCACCCTTGCCCTTGCTTTACCTAGTTGTGTGTGAAACTTTGCTCAGGTGGCACATCAAGGTGGGTCTCTCAGTAACACGCACTCTCAGGCAGCGGTAGAGCACAGCTTGGACTTGACCATGCTAAAATGCACTGCACCAAAACTTCAGAAAGATTAATGTACAGAGGAGGTTTTACAACCTTCATCAGTCTCTGGTTGCAGAAGTAGTATTTTCTTCCTTTGTAAAGCCTGACATAGTTTCAAAGCATGTATTCACTCAGCATCTGCTTCAGTGTATTTTAATTGTAACTTAGCGTACAGAGCACCTCAAGGAAGAAGTATTTAGATGCAACCCATGGAAGGCCATGATGCAGTTAGCTGAGTTTTTACTTCTTGGAATAAACAAGCTCTAAGTAGTAATAAATTTGCAAATTTTTCTTGTTTTCAAGAGAGGGGAGAGGTTGGCATTTCTTAAATGTTTTGTTCCCCTTCTATAAGTAATGGGTTGTATTATTAGTGATATTTGTAACATTAATATTTGCAGGACTACAGATTAATTTAGAAACAAAGCTATATGTGAGTTGATTAGGAAGCTGTAGGCAATGCTGCTCAAGCAGCTTTTTGCAAGATTGTAACTCAGATTCTATGGAGAAAATAATTATTCCAGGGAGGTTTCTTGAGGAGGGAGGTGCTCACATTATTATTTACTAAAAAATCAATCATTTGGGGTTTTTATCCAAGTCCCCTTTTGCACAGAAGTTGTCACTTAGAAAACAAGCCAGCCCCATCATGTTCTGCTTAACTTTTGTCTGTTTAATGTGTATCTCTGCATAGGGTAGGCAGCATTTACAAACTTAATTCTTGGTCATTCCAAATAAAATAGCAACTTGCTTATCCCTAGTTGTGGTACAAATGCTTTTCTGTGCAGTGCAGGCATGTGTTTTAAATAGCAGCTGTGGAGATGTATTTCTGAGCTGGCAAAGTGGCTAGCTCCTGGCTAGCTTTGTCCTTTGCACTCAACATTCCAGTTGTATTACCAGTGATTGTTTTTGTACCTTTCATAGCAACAACGATATTAATGTGATATTGGTGAATCACTAATGCCTGGGGAGCCGGGAATCTTGGTGGTGCTGTCGCACAAAAGATTAAGTGAATTGATGAATGTGTGACAAAGCAAAAAAGTCTTTGGTACAGCCAGGAATTCAAATCCACAGGTTAAACCTCATGTTTCTGCAGAAATTATAGGACAAGAGCCATCTTAAAGGCCTTGTCATACCAGGACTTTCTTTAATTGCACGTGATATTAAGGCCGAGACAAGTTCCAAATGTATATATGTTCCTTAAACATAAAAAAATATGCAAATATCACTTCTGAAGGGAACTGCAACCCTACTTTTAACTACAGTGCAGTCTGTCATGCAGCAAAGAGCTGTCCCCATTTCTGAGACAGGTATCAGTGAGATTGCTTTTTCCTCCTTTGAAAGTGTGGGGTGCCATGCAAGGCAGTAAGTATGTTTCTAAGTCATAAAAGTGCTAGAGGTTTTTCCTTGTTACTTAATCTTAAGGAATCAACTTTTATCTGTATAGACACAAAGGAAGGTGTTGGAACTTTGCTATGAGAGCTGTGCTGAACACTGCCTCTTTCCTGTTCGCAAATTCTGCTAAAAGGTTTTATGAGCTCTCTGCACCAATCAAAGAGGAAAACAAAGAGGAAGCAACGAATAATGATTTCCCATCTCCGTTCAGCACTTTAAGCTCTAAAGAAAGGTTTGATGATTAAGCTTGACATTTTTCTTCTCACAAGATTAATCCTTACTTTAGGGAGTAATTCCATTTATATCAGCAAGATTACTCACGTGAGTAACCAGCTACAGAATTTGCCTGCAGTACTGTGATTGCCTAGGGGGAAGTACAAGCAACTCTGCAATTAAAATTACAGAAGGAAAAGGAGGCTTGACCTTTTCTTTTTTCTTTTTTGTGTATGCATGCATATATATGCCTCCTGTTTAATTGATGAGTGACAATGGCTTTTGCATTCTGAGGTGTTAGTAGCAGCAGTACAAAATGGCTTTTTTAAAAAGAAAGAATTACTAAATGCTAAATTGTGAAAGGTAGAAAGAGGAAGAACTCCAATGAGGAGTTTTAACTTCAAGGCACCTTATGCTTTCCTTATGTGCATCACATTAGTGGAAAATTCCTTCATTCATTTAAGAAGATAAACAGTTGTAACTTTCTCGTTTGGTTGATGTGACATCAATGACTAGCTGGGACTGCCAACATTCCAAAAAGGATATCGTCCTCATCTGCAGCCACTCAGAGCTGTGGGGTGGAGCCTGCACACCGGCTGAAGCATTTACAGGTGCATAAGTAGGTAGGGAAGGGCACAGGTGATGCACCTGTCTTGGAAAAGGAGCACTAGCGCAGGTGTGTCATAACTTCTCAGCTGCTGGCTTAGAGCATGAGCTTCTTTGATCCACAGACGCACTCACCACCGCGCTGCAGCCCACAGTTCCCAAATATTGGTCAAGAACCTCCGGAGATGAGTATCTACTATGAGAACTTTTTCCATCCACAGAACATCCCTAGTCCACAACGACCGAGCACCTTTGAGACGACGGATTACAACACCACTCCCAATCCTTACCTCTGGCTAAATGGACCTTCCATTACCCCACCACCATATCTCCCAGGATCCAATGCCAACCCCTTCATTCCTCAGTCTTATGGGATGCAAAGGCAGCTCTTGCCTAACATGCATGGCTTGGGAGGGACTGACCTTGGCTGGCTTCCTCTCCCATCCCAAGAAGAGCTTATGAAGTTGGTTAGACCACCTTACTCCTACTCTGCACTTATCGCCATGGCTATCCATGGAGCACCTGAAAAGAGGCTGACTCTCAGTCAGATCTACCAGTATGTGGCTGACAACTTCCCCTTTTATAACAAGAGCAAGGCTGGCTGGCAGAACTCCATAAGACACAACTTGTCTCTCAATGACTGCTTCAAGAAGGTGCCCCGAGATGAAGATGATCCAGGTAGAGCTCTCTCTGCCTCTTCCCCCTTCCCCTTCTACTCCTTCCCTTCCGATTGAATTTGATTAATCTAAAACTGCTTAATGCATTATAAAGAATCATAATAGCCAAGATATGGGACATAAATATGGTAGTACTATTTTCATAGATCTGAACTAGAACATTTGAGGTCTGAATCAGTCTGACTATTAAACTTCTGCAGGGAAGGGGATTCTTTACTGCTCCAGGTCTTCCTGAGAACTGATCAATGTGCTGAGCAGAGGCTCAGCAAGCACAGAAGCAGTCTAGTGGAGCAAGTCACATTCAAAACCCATTCAGTGTAATACATATGGCTTATGTCAAACTGAACTGGGAGGTAACAGAAAGGGGATAAGACAAAGTCATATTTGTGTTGCTTTAAGGAGTCAACAGTAACTCTCAAGAGGAGAGCAGGCTGCTTTTATTTTGCTTGTTTCAAATAGTTTTTGCTTGGAATCACATCTCTGCTGTTTCCAGCCCCTTGGCTTCTATGCAGTCAGACTGTTCCTTTATTTATTGCTTCCTATCAATAGCTGTTAAGAACCCCTGGGAACATTTAAAAACCATTCAATTATGCTGCCTCAGAAGGCAGAAAATGTGGTTCTCTCTCGTTAGAAACCTACCTTACCTGGAGGAGCAGCCAGTATGGGGATATGTTACTCTCTGCTGTAAATTCAGAGGACCAGCTATATAAAAACCTTCTTCCCTCACCCAGGAAACAAACTAAAAAAAACCCCTCCCCATGGCTCCACTTGTAATTTTATCTGTGTGAAGAGTCAGGGCTAAAGGACACAGCCCAAAACGTTACACTTTTCTTCTGATTTCAACAGATTTCTGCTTTTGTGTGATTAAAAAATGCCTATAGTTTTTGCTCATGCAATTGTTCTGTTTCTGTGAAATGAAACATTGTAAAGCCCAAAGTAACTGCTCTTGTCTGTCTATGCATATTTTTAAGCTAAAAATATGCCTTTTTTCCCTTTGACAGGAAAAGGGAATTACTGGACTCTGGACCCGAACTGTGAAAAGATGTTTGACAATGGAAACTTTCGCAGGAAAAGGAAAAGGAAGTCTGACATTGGTGGTAGTGCTGCCACTCTTGCATCTGAGAAATCAGAGGATAGTGGCCTGACTGGCAGCCCCAAAGCTGTAGAGCATCAGGATATCTTGGAAAATACATCACCTGGGACCAACAATTCACCTGAGAAAGGGTCTCCACCTCCAGCTTCCAGTAGCCCATGCCTCAGTAACTTCCTGTCCAGTATGACTGCATATGTTAACGGCTCTAACTCAGGGAGCCGCATGGTGCCTTTGGGACTTAACTCTGAACCCATTGACAAAATGGGTCAGAATATGGTAGGCTTTAATTCCTACTCTCCACTCTCTAATATCCCCAGTCATGGTGTGGGAGAGTGGTCCAATTCTATGCCTTCTAACCAGCTTGGCCACAGCAACTCTGTGCTTAACCAGTTTAACACCCATTTTTACAGCAGTATCAGCACAAACAACACATTGTATTCCAGGGAAGGAACAGAGGTTTAAATGAAGAGGATTCTGAAACATTTAAGTGTAGCTATTTATGAGAGGAAATGATCTGTGGGCAGATGATTCGTGTTAACCTGTTGTCTGCGGGACCTACACTGCATCCTACCTTCTGACAGCTTCAAACTTGTTATCCATTATATTTATTCAGATCACAAACACCCCACATCCAGCAGCTCCACATAGAAAATTAGGGATCATAACAGCAAGGATAGTGAAGAGTTCTGAGACACTGTGCTTGTCATGCTGCCCAACCATGGTCCTCTACAGACATGCTTGTAGATGCTACTATTTGCCTTGGGCATGAAGCTTCTCTGGCATGGTACTAATATTGCTATACTTTTTAAAGTACTAGTAGAAATGTTGTTATATCTTTAAATACCCTCTCTTGCTGGTATAGGCTGGCTGTACTAGACATGCCTGGCAAGTTCTTGTTTGGCCAAAGCTGTCCTGAGACACTGAAGGATCTGTAATAAAAACTACTCTATAGTGAGTAACAACTAACCCTTGAATGGTGAGTGCCATTCTCTCATTTTCTCTCAAAGTAGTGCATAAACTGGCTAAACTGTGATCCCCTTTCAGCCTCAAGCAAAACATGGCTGTGAAGCAAGCTAACATCCTCTGGTACCCAACAGTCCATATGAAGGGGAGCATAACAAAATAGAGTGGAATTGCCTGCTGCTGCTGCAGTTAGATCTTCATATTTCCACAGTGTTTTCAATTTTAACAACAGGATCTTTTTTTTTATTGCCTTCCACATGCAAATCTCTTCACACAGGGAAAACAGAAGCTGTCCTGAATATATATATAAAATACATGTGTTTTCTAAGAAGAAAACACATTTATTCTATCTTAACTGATAGAATAAACTTATCTACCTGAGTAATTTCTACTGAGTAAAGAATTTGAGTATTGAGGGGAGGGAGGAGAGAGGGAAGAACAAAAGGGAGGTGGAAATATTAACTGTCTCTGAATTTCAATTCCAAAGGCTGGATCTTTCAAAGTACCAATTGCAGATATTGTAAAAAGTTCCTGTGCTTATTTTTGTTTGTTTTGTCAAAGTCCATGCTGTTTGTCCTTGTGTAGATATTAGAAATAATGCTTATTTTTCTACTCTAGCCACAAACAAAGCTTCAAAATAGATATGAAGTTTTTTCAAACCAGCACTTGAATCAAGTTTCACATTTACATAGGGTAAGATCTCAAACTGGGTAGCCTGCAGCATACATAGACAGCAAGTTTAACTGGGCACATCTGGGTACTCACCAGACTTCTGGAATGATAGAAAACATATTAATGCATTACGACTGATACCATTTTGCCTTGATTTTTTTACTTTACATGGGTATAGTTTTGTTATGGGCCACCCCAGAAGCATTTTTAATAAAGCATTTGTATAGAAGAGGGTGTATCTCTGTGTGTGTGTGTGTGTGTACTCCTTAATAGTTTGACTTAAGCAATTTGCCTGAGGAAAGAGCAGTCTAATAGTCACATAAGGTCAGAGACTGAGATGGCATATGTCTAGGCAATTAAACCTGCATGCCTGAGGAATAGAATTGGCTGCTATTATGCAAAATACTATCACTAAATAAAAACCATCTCTGTTTCCCTGCTGGAGCTGAGTGGTGCTGATCATTTAAACCTTCAGAAACCAGACTGTATTTTCACATGCCAGTTGGAAGATATAACTGCAATCTTTTCTGCATTATTATGTATTATTTTCATGTTTAAACATTTTCACTACCAAGGCTGCCCTGACTATTTGCAGTTTTGTACCCACTAGGATAAGTACTCATTTGGGAGTTGAAACCTACCATACGGCGAACATTCCTGCCTAAAAAAAGAATAAAATGACCTTCTGGTTGTGTCCTTCTGCTGTGACTATAACTTTCTCTGAAGTCAGGCACGTGCTGAGGCCTGATCTGTAACTCCTGCCCTCAGAATTTTACAGCCCTTCCAAGAATCTCAGCCCAGTAGCTGGGCCATAATATGCCCTGCAATGCAGCAGTTGGCAGCAGAGAGACTTGCTCATGTGACAATTGTGAAGTGCACTCAGTCAGTGCTATTACGTCTTGGATTCAGCAGACATACAACCAATTGCCCAGAAATACAGTTCCTGTGGGGTATACTGTTCCCAAAACTGAAAGAAAATTGATTTCTCCAGTGCTGAAATATAAAATATTCCATTATGGACTTACGTACAAAGCAGAGTGTAGGGAAAAATAAGATGCAAAGTATGCTAAGAAGAATGACGTTGCTTAAAGACAGCAGAAGGTAAAAAACAACTCCTTTGTCACTCAGCAGTTTGTTTGATTCTCTGAGTTCCCAGTCCCAAATAATAAAAGGAAAAATAAAAAGATATGAAAAAGGACAAGAGTTTGTGCCTCATTGCTTCCCAGATGCTGTCAACCAAATACCACCTTCAGCTTATGCACAACGAGAAAGTGCTGCTGATGTGCCGGTTCCTCATGGGGGAAAAAAGGTATATTTTCCAGGGCTTCCCTGACCACAAAGATTAGCTGGCTCCCGTGTAACCTTTCAGCTCGCCTAACACGTCAGCTCAGTTGACGAAGCTGCTGTTGAAGGAGGAGTGGAAAGATGATTGCATGCCGTTTCTTCTCAAAAACAGAGCTACTTTGTAGCAAAACACATTAGGAGCACTGTTGCACTGCTGCTCAGCTCTATTTTTGGTTTTTTTCCAGAGAGAATTGGTTTTGGTAACCAGCTATTTTGATATGTTCCTGGAGCTGCTGTACATCAGCTAGCACCTACAGGGAAACTTAACTACTATTCTTATGTGAGCAGCAGCACTGCTTTGTCAAAGGTAATACTATTTGTGTATTTTACCGCTATGGTAAACATATGGCTTTCGGAGGGAAAAGCATCTGGTTTTTAGGGGTTGGTTTTTGTTGTTGTGTTTAAGTATGATATTAAAGAAGCTATTAAACTAGGACCTGTAAATAAAATACATTTAGAACATTGCTGATCTTTACAGACCTATAGTCTGATTTACAAACATGTTTACTTATTCATGATCATTCATACCCATCTTTTAAAGCAAACATCTAAGACTGTTACAAAGTGGAGGAACAGTAAAGCTAGACCGCAAGCCTCAAAGAATTGTATGGAAATGTAAGATTCTGGAATGCCTGACCTTCCAGATGATAAGTTGGTGAGAGCTTAAATGTTACTCTTTGTTCAAAGATGACACCAAGAGGTGTGGTGCAGGTATCTGTAATGGAAAATCACATTCCAGTCCAGCCAGTATTTACTTCTCCACTAAATAGCAGTGGGAACTTTGGCAGATAGGTTCTCAATCACAATGCACTAAGGTTTCTCTCATGATGGGATACTTTATGAATTCTTCACAGTTTAGAAGTGTCAATAGCTTCTTTGTTGCTTCATGCGAAAATATTCCCAGGTGAGGAAAATAATGAACTTCTTCCCAGTAGGTTTGCCAGTTCTTAACACTGCCAGTGTATGGCACTTTACAGCAATCCTTACAATTGTTTGCAATGGATCTTGGAAACAGCTGACCCAAATCTGTGTGATATTTTGCCTAAGTGCCCACACCTCAAGATGTGTAAAGTGTGAACCAAGAGCCTGCTAAACACTTCTCATAACCTCTAGCTTTCCCTGCATTCAGTGCTGACACCTGCAAGATTACTGCTGTAGTCCTGGAGGTACTGCTGTTAAGTACATTTCAGTTGGTATGCTTGACACGCGCTGGAAACCTGCAAAGCTGTGAGTACCTGGGCAGAAAGACACTGAAATTTTTCTTATTTATGTTGTGAATCTAGTTCTAAGATGGTACAGACTATTATCTACCCAAACAAGCCTTCCTGAGTGGTCTTGAACAATGTAACGCTTGCTGATGTCCTCTGCAAACTCGTTTTCAGGATATCTCTCTAAAACTTTTTGCATACCTTGTGTTGGCTAAATTGCAATATAAATTAAGCTTTACATCTACTCGGTTTTGATTGTTTGAAATCCTAAAAGCATTCCCTTACAAATTCTGCAGCAAATTGTGGTTTCAGCCTTCTACAGCATATGATATCCATTGCTCTTGAAGAAGAAAGGCAGAAAGTCAAGACAGCTCTAGAAGTAGATAATCCTAATTTTTAACCTGCCTCCTAATTTTATCCTGCCTGCTACTGATTTCCTATTTAAATTAATTGGAAAAAAAAACCCTATTAATTTTTCCTTTGATAAAGATTCTTGATAAACTCTTCTCTCATGGAGTGGTCTTGCAAAGTGCCAAGAATCCCAGCTTCTCTCTATTTAAACTGAAGCCGTGGCTTCAGCTGCTTACCTGTTTAAGCCAACACTGATGCATCTCACTGTGCAAGTATACCACTACTGTGTGTGCATCAGAACCCCTCTTAGAGCTCTTTGACTTCAGAAGGCCTCTGTCAGTACAGACCAGTTTGCTGGACTGGGGTCTAAGGCAGTGATTAATGATGGATTTTTTTTTCCCCGGTCTTTTTTTTCCAATGGTATTTGTATATATCACTCCCAATGCTTCCACACTCACTGAAGTTCTTCTCAGAGAGATAAATGCCGTCTTTTGTTGGAAATGACTGTCAGATGAGCAAAAGCACAACCTGTTGTCTGCTAAGTCCTTACCAAAATCTAGTGTTGGAAATGGTACCTGGAAATCAGATACTTGATTTTATATTTGTAGTAGCAGAAACTACACAAATGAAGAACTGAAGAATTTTTGAAGGCCTCTAAAGCACTTGTAAGGTGGGTGTCCACAGCAGAGCACATTCATAATCCTGTTTTGCATTAGTAAGTTCTTACTTTCAAATTCTTTTGCTTTTCCTTTTTCTATTCTTGCTTCAGCAATTTTGCAGCCACCAGTTTTAGTTTTGTGTCTCCAGTTGATGTGAGCCATATGATATTACTGGCATACTGAAGAACCAAGAAGGCCATCTAACTGCTTTGTTTTCAACAAGATCTGAACTTTTACCCCTCTTTTTGATCTGAACTTTTACCCCTCTTCTAACTTATTAAACCCCATTTTTTAACCTTTTATCATTACTGGAACAATCAACAGAACAGCCGAATAGCATAAGCCTTAGTCCATTTTTAAGATTAATATATGAATGAACATAAACATACCAGGAAAACAAAAATGTTAAAGACATGTTAAATTCCACCAGCATCTTTATGGTTTATGCCAAGATTCTTACATTTTTTTCTGAAATGATTAGTATCTGTCTCACATCTGTCCCTTTTATTGTTCACATCCTTTTACTGTAGAGTTTTTAGACACAGGTTTAGCATAGAATGGATGATAGTTGCTAATCTGCTCCTCTTAATTCAAAGCAACAGGGCAGTTGCTAGTATATAGGATCTTAGATGGTGCTTAGGAAGACAGTGCTTTCTATGCTGCACAATTTGAACCTTTCTGGTAGAACAGATGTACCCATGTTTGCTGTAATCCCATGGAATCACATCTCTTTTACCACCATGGAAAAGGAGTTGTTACAGCTGTATATTCTTCTCCAAGTCAAGAAGATCAGCATGAGCAGTTAGTGACGCAGACCTAAACCACTAGAATATCATATAACTGAGCTCCTAATCATTCTGGTCACAGTTAAAAGTTTGTGGTCTATATAAATGAATTGCCTGGACTGTCCTTGCCATATCTTAATTTACCTAAAAGTAAACCCTGGATGGGTTTCCAGACTTAAGTTTAGGAGCTATGCTTATTACCATCATTTCCTTAAAATGTAACATGCATTGCTTTCACTTGTTAAACATCCATTTCATACCATGTGCAACTGTAGTTTGGCGGCAGATGAAGTGAGAATGTGAATGATTTAAATATTATTGTGTGTTTGTAGGATTGCCATAGTAGCCTGAAGCAGATCAGATGTGCAGTCAGTAAGTAAGGCAGCATATCCACAAAACAGCCAGTCATAAGTTACAAAGGAAAGTACAGAAGTAGCAAAATCAGCTACCTTGGTTCGTACAATCATAGAACCAGGAGCAAATTTTCTCCTGGGAAAATAAACAGCTTGTGCAGTGTAAGCTGAGTGCATTTGAAATGGAAATGGTTGCCAGAACAAATAATGAAGTCTGTCTGCTCACAGTTTCTTAATGCTGAAGGTGGTCCTTCATTTCTGCTGTTTCAGAGGCGATCTGAAGGGAGCACTCCAGCCCTGAGGTTACAGAACCATTCTGCACTTAATGTCTTCTTAAATGTTTTTAAAATGTACTTTTACTACATGACAAAGACTTCCAGTAATATTCTTCAAATATTAGGTATGCTTTGGTTAGGTAACTGCCCCAAACTGTTGCTACTGCTCTCATTCAACATTTCCTACTACCTCTTAGTTATTAGCGATTAATTACATTAATTCATCCCCCTTGCTTCTGTTCCTCTGAGAGATTCAAGAGGCCAAGTAAGGTAAGCAGGCACTAAGCAGGCTTTAGCATCAAACTGTATGTGTAATTCCAACAGGTAAACAGAGCTAAACCTTCGCGTGCTGATACTTTCCATGAAGAGCTGTCAGAAGCTGTGATGTAAGTATATGCCACATCAGGAGAGTTTTTCCCTGTGTTTCAAATTGTGTCTGGGTGACCTACAACATCAGCATGTCCATCTGGACTAGTAAAATGTTTTATTCCTGGACTAGAAGTAATTTGCTCAAAAGTGATGCCAAAAGTTTAAAGTAGCTAATACACATTGCCTGAACTAATGTATGCTTCCAAGCAGCACACTGAAAAAGAGGGGTAACATTTGTGTCATTAGAAAAAGCTTTTTATACTCATACATTCTGAATACAGGTTTATCTAGGACTCAGGATTTCCATCTTGTCAGGATGTCCCTCAAAGCAATACAGATTATTTGGATTGCAGCCCAATGAGAGATACAAAGCTGTTGAGTTTATTCCTTTTTACTGCCTTCTAAAGGCATAGGTTTGTTGTGGCAAAGCATGAGTAAAACAAGAGCAGTAGTAATACTGATGTGCCTTTCTGCTCAGTAGCTATTTTATGCTGCTGTTTGAACAATGTGTTCTGACATGAGCAGCTTATTGTTTGCTAGTTGATGACAAGAGTTTTGTGTATGCAAACTTGCATGCAAATCAGGCTTAATTTATTATTCTTCCCTCCAATAATCATGGAGGGAAAAAAGCCCTCACCGTTTAGCTTTAGCAACACATTTTCCTATGAATAGGGCAGCTATTAAATGATTTGTGGAGAGAATGCCAAGAATGCAAGAAGTTCAGAGAAGATGGAGTGAAGTTCAGAGAAGATGGAGTGATATTTTTTTTTCCTTGTCAGCTGGGAACCTGGTTATTTAGTGCTGATAATGCCATCATCTAACTTGACTTAAACTATTGTGCCCAAAAGACATACCTGCATTTCACTGTATCACAAGTGGGCAGAGCTCCAATTATAGGCCTTACTTTTAATAAAGGAAGGGAAAGGAAAGAAAAGAAAAGGAAATAGTTCAGCACAATTCTTGCATGGAAGAAGAAAGGGTAAGGGGTTTGATATGTGCTCAGTATCTCTGCCTGTTGCTTTGCAGAGGACAGTGTGGCTTCAGCTGCAATTCCTTTCCCACCCTCAGGCCTGAGGAATTCTCTTGGACCTGCTCTTTAATTTTGACACTGGACACAAGTGCTCCTTGCCCAGAATGAGGATGCTTTTGGGATGCTCCAATTTCTTTAAACCCCCAAACTTGCATGATGATTTCCCTCCTGCTGGGAAATAGGTAACATTTTCACAAAGGTAAGGTCTTTAGGGTCTTTTTCATGTTTGATCAGATAATATTACCTAATTTAATAGAAAATAACTACAAAATTCTACAGGATGAATTAAAATTAATACTAATAAGCTGGCTTTCTGATAGATCTTACTTGGAGTTTCATTGTGCAGACCTACTTTAATGAGCAATAAAATGAACATTGTTTTTTATTTAATTTTATTGGCTTCATTCCTATTCAACGTGTCAGGTTGACAATACAAACATTCAAGTTAGAGGAGATGTATTCAGTCAGTGGACTGACCACTTGTAAAAGGTGATGAACAAACATGTGTCCTGCATGCAAATATTGAAAACTCCCTATTCCTGGGATGCTACATGGTCCTTACTAATTACCATCAACTATTTAATCTGTCTCCCTTTCTATAACAGGAAAAATTTAGAGTAAAATTTATCTGACACCTTGTTACCTATAGAAAACTTACTGGTTTGCTACAGTTAGTCTTGTGTGTTCTAAAATCCCAGCTTCTTTGCTAGGACTAGCATGCCTCCTGAATTGTGTCTCTGAAAAAGTATCTCACTTTACACTGAAAGCCATCTTCACTCATAGTACCATCAGTGTACAGAGTTACAGCTTTGAAAGATGTTATGTACTGAGACTATTTTAACTTATCTATCATCTCACATATGCTCTCATTAGTTAACAGGCGATGCTCTGTTTGCTTCTTACTTGGTCTAAGCATTAAGTTTTATTGACCCCAGATTTGCTCTAAGGAAAAATGCAAAACCTGAACATTTTTCCAGGACCACAAAATCATCTCTTGCTCTGTTTGGAAGTCACAAATATGAGCTAACTGTGGCTCATGGAGCTCATGGAGCGAGATACTCTTCAGATCTGGATTTATCTAATCCTGTCACCATACACCTTAAGGAGATGTGTGATAAGAAAGTATGCAAAGCACTCATTGTTTTCCTGGTATATCATGTGTATCCTTTAGTATTTTTAAACTACTTTGGTATAAAATGGAGGCATCCAAAGAGCATGACAACCTGTAACCTTCTCCACACAAGCAGGGATAGGACAATGTAAGTCACCTGAAGGTTGCTTGCAGTATGTTATTTCTGGTTTTTGTAGAATGTTATTTAAAGCAAATATTGTAAATTTATGCAATTTTGGATGTTAATGTTCATGCAAATAAATATGCAAAAAGGCATGGTCTTTTATCCCCTGGCAAGTTAGTAAGTCAGCCCTTAGATGTTAAAAGCCCTCAATCAGGTCTTGGTTTTTTTCCCCCTCTATCAAAGTGTATTTAACATTCCTAACCCTGCACAGAAGGGGGAAAATAAGGTCATAGCTGTGGAAAAACCTGTTGATGATAACTGATAATACGAAAATGAAGCAGTCAAGCAGGCTGCGGATAGCATAGGTCAGGTCTACTTAAACAAAAGCAAAGTTAGAAATGCAGTGATAGAAACATAAAAATTCTGCAACATGAGTGAAACAGAAGCCATGAATTGTGGCCAGATTAATCCTCTAATACTGCTGTTATATCCTCATTGCCATGTGGAATCCGTGATGGCTGGTCTGGCCTCTTATTCCAAATAACTGCGTAGTAACACCAACATGACATAGAAAGGGCTGACCTAACCCCTGGAGTGTGAATTCAGAGCACAGATGAGCAAACAAAAAGTCTGCAAATTATACTGAATTCAGGTTCGTACCTGATATAAGAACAGCCTACACTCTAGATTCACTCTGTCCTCTGGATCTATTGCAAGCTTTAACCATGTACTGCAGATGCACACCTGAGGTGGAAAGAAGCCACTGGCACTGTAGACTTGGCAGTTATTTTTAAGACAATGGGATAATTACATTGGTTGAAAAGAGAAGATGAGCCATGCACAAATTAAAAATGAAAATTCAGTACATGTGTAATCAAACACAAATAATGGAACAGCCCAGCTTAAAAAGTTGCTTTTGAAACTGCATCAGACTCCGTAAAGAGGGCCACAGGTTACTCCTGGAAGGAGGCTTTAGCCACTTGCTGGTGTTACTTCCAGTTTGCTTTACAAATTTAAGGTATGCTATTGAACTAAAGTGAATGTATCTGCTTGTAGTCCACACAGTGAAATACACTGATGTCTAGAGTTTCTGCAGAGTTCTAGAGCCTGGGAACCTGTAATATTTCACTAATTGATGTTTGTTGTAGACTAAAATCTAGGTGGAGTATAATGTAAATGCAGCAAATGCAGCCTGATATTTTCCTTTGTGCCCAGTGTAAGTTTTGCTTTCAGAGGGAGGAAAATGCTTTAGAAAATTGCCTTCTGCTTCTGCTGCAACAGTTCTATGGATTCCATTTCAAATGGTACTCAGATCTCTCTCCAGATGGAGTCCATTGTAGTAACTATAGCACCTAACTGAAGTCAACCTCTTCAGTCAGCAACACAGGACATTTACTTCTACAGTTGAAAAGGAAAAAAAGAAAATCCTCCTTCTTTAAATTATTCTCTAAAAAGAAAATGCACCTTAAAACCAAATGATTTTTCAACACAGAGTCCTTGGATTACTGTTTCCAAATTTGCTCACACATAAGGCATAGGGGTAATTTCTCTGGTACTGCAGAAAGTGATCTACTAATAGATCTGTCAGAAGTTCCAGTTTTTAGAGTCTATTTCAATTTCAAACACTAAGCTACTATTCACTTTTGAAATCTGTTGTCAGCCTGTCTCTTCTTGGGAAAGACTAAGTAGAAGGTATCATGAAACCACTAAAAGCATTCCCCATGCTCACACTGTGTCCAAACAGAAGCCTGTGGTGGTAGTTAGTAGGCTTTCCTGGATCATGCAGGTAGCTAGCTGTGAAGCAGTACAACTATTCCTATGATATCTTTCATTAGAAACTGAAAACACTAACTTGGCTATCCTGAGCGCAACAGAAGAAAGAGATGATTTATACATTCTACCTATCTTGTCCAACTTTAAAAGCTTATGGAATCAATTTGAACCAATGAGTAAGAAATGCCAGTAACTGAGGGGAAGATTGAATTGGTTTTCTCCATCCTATGAAAGAAAAGAAGTCCATCTAGCAAAGCCCAACAGTCAGGTCTTTCTCCCAGATACACAAACTTTGCATTAATACCTTACAAAATCAGTTGTATTTCTTTTTTCTAGAGGACCCTGCCTGACTTGTACTGAAGGGGACTGAAGTGAGAGATGGCCTGATCATGGCAGCATAGCTCAATTAAGGTAAAGGAACTCATAAAAGTCCATTTGCCTGCTAAAACTGCAGGGAGAACAATTAATCTCTCCCAGCAATAATATAATTACATGGATTGGCTTTACAAACTCGGTGCTTTGTCTGCCTTATATTTACATTTGAATACTGCTAACAGTTGAGAATAATTTTGTAAGCATTAAATGCAGCCTGATATTTTCTTTTGTGCCCAGTATATTGTTTTGGTATCAAAGAAAGGAAAATGCTTTAGAAAATTGCCTTCATTAGGCTTCCCTGTAAAATATCAGTTTCCTGCAAATTTTCAAGGCTGTTCCAGAAATCTTGAAGAGATCTCAAAATTTCCATGCCTACTTCTGATTGTGGGAGCCCAGTATCACAGAACATATCTCCCAAGGCCTGCCTGTTTATTTCTCCCTTTTAAGAGACTTCAAATCCCTTCCCCTTTAGTCTGTACAGCAATATTGTTACCATGACAGCTGACAGTCACAGAGAGGACAAAAAGGACGTAGCATACCTGGGTTATGATGTGCTTAGTTAAAGATTGTAGTACAATGCAGTGCCCTATACTGCAATCAAAGGTACTAATAGAAACATCAGCAACCTGCTTTGCACTAGACTCCTTATTCTACCTGTGTGATTATATCTTACAGCACGTAATTACCTCCTTGGTGCAGCCCCCTAAAGAAACAATCATCCCTCCTTAACTTTTCAGCAGAAAGGAATTAACACATATTTCCAGTGAACAGACCTACTTACACTGAACTGTGATGGCTCTTTAAAGAATAACAACATCAAACTTTTAATTACCAAATGTATCTATATTTTAACCTCATTATGCAGATTTTTAGACTCATCAGGAGCCATCTTTAACTTTCTGCATCTGTCCTAATTAAGTTAGAAAGCACTCTTACAATGGAGCAGAATTTAAACAGCACTGATCATTCTGCAGTTATTTCTGGTGTGTGCTGGTAAACAGGTTTACCTTACACTTGCCATGGCATAAGAGGGACAATTGCAAGAAATATAGTCCTTAACTCAACATGTTTCACATAATAGTTGTGAGATAAAAGCAGAAGAGCTATGGAAAAGCTAAATCCTGTGAGAACATTCTTCACATGTTGATGATGCACATTTATAAAGAGGCTTTCCACTGGCTGAGTTGGTAATACAAATATAACTGCATTTGCAATTTCCTAATGTCTATGGCAGGCAGTTCATAACCGCATTAATTCTGTTACCATGCAATTTGTAGCACTTCTGTAATAGAAGATCGCTTAAGTAGTAACAAGTGAAGACACTGCACATTCAAATAAAACCACTTCTTATATGACCATGAACATAAACAGCACATGAAATCAAAGAATCCAAGCACAGATATGATCATGTGTGTTCATGGTCTTAGAATGTATAAAATTACAGTGAAGCATGCAAAAATAAACTTAGTTATGCATTATTTTCATAATGAAAATCTCTGTAAATCTGTAAAGTTGTGCTCTGAAAGAATTCACTTCCGTTTAGATTATTTTTATTAGTTTAATATTGTCTGAAAAACCTAAACCCATTAGTAAGTTACTATTCTGGGGTTCAGTTTTATTTTTTGTCTCTTTTCTTCAAAGGGATTCTTTAGAAGGTGTATTTGAATTGATATTATTGTAGGTCTTCAAAGCTCCTGACCTTCTGCTCATAAGCAATATCCCATCCCCACCTGTACTGGTAATGAAACCTCTATGAATAGGGGTTTCAGTGTCCAGATGGAAACAGAAGGGCAGACCCTTGCACAACACTGTAACTGCAATACTGCTGTTAGCTTTTGCAGCTAAATTGGAAGTAAAATTTGAAAGGCACTCAGCAAAGAAAAAAAAAAAGCAGTGCAAATTCTTGTGCAATTTAAGGTTGAAATCAAATGCAAGTATATCTCATGAACTTTCCTTTTCCATTTGTTTGCATATGCTTTTGTTTTCCTGTAGGAAGCCCCCAAAGACATTCAAATTCAAGATTTCACTGGTATTTTTGGATCAGCTAAGTCAACAAATTTAATGTTAAAGCAGACATGGTTTTTTTTATGAATAAGTAGTCCAAATTTTTCCCCCAAGACTTTTAAGTATCCTTCCAAAAAAAGAGCTTCTAATGTATGCCTTATTTCCTTTCACAGGAACTAAAGAATTATGGAAATGGCACAAAATGTTAATCCTATGAATAACAAAACACAATCATGTATTTTAGATAGCCTGTTTCAAGTGTGATGTGACAGTACTGAAATTACCTCATAAAATCCTGGGCAGTTTGAGACAATGTGGAGAAAGATCCATGCAGCAATAGCTGCTCTCTATCATTATGAATTCTGAATCTGTAAAGTAAAAACAATGGGAAAAAATATTTTTGTTAATAGTCATTTAGACAGACATTTTCATGAACATTACAACTCAGTAATGTAGGGAATAGAGAAAAACAGAAATAGTAATTCTCATAATACTGCCAGAAAAATGTCATGTCCATTGTATGGATATATAATAAGGCACTGAATGGAATATTATGGAAATAAATGCTTTGTTTTAATAATTTACATTTGCATCTTGCTGAAAACACCTAATATTTAAGGAAAAAAACCAAAACTAAACAAACCCTAGAAGTAGTATCAGTCCTATTGAAGAGCAAAGCAAAGCATTTTACTCTAATTTCATGCATGTGTAAGTCACAAGGTCCCACTATAGCCACCTAATATTGGTAAAAGGGAGATCAGAATCAGGCCCAATTCTTGGGGAAAAAATATCGCAGATCTATGTTTATAATATTTAGCAATAAAATTTACAGCCCTGTTATCGTCTAGCTATGCAAAAACAAACACTCGTGCAGGTGGAGTGTGCCACATATTTATATGTAAACAAATGGCCTAATCCTGCCTTAGGGCACTGTAATGTTATAGCACACAGCTCCAGTGAGATAGCACTGGTTTTGTAGAAACCAGCCAGCACAGGAGAAAGTTAATTTGTCCAAACCACCTAGAGGCAACCTGAGGTGAAGTTCCAGTCAAAGCTAAAGTTCACATATATAACTAGACTGGTGACTAGGCATAGATCAGAGCTGAAGGAACAAGTAAAGCAGAAATCTGAGCTTGCCCAAATCATCCACATGGAAACTCAGTTTCAGGAGAGCTGCCTGACATCTGCCCAGCCTGCTGCCAGTGTGTTAAAGCAGAACCATGTTTGCTCCATATGGTTTTTTGCAGGGTCTCGCTACCATCAGTGTCTTCGTGCCACTCTCCAGTCATGTGGAGAGGGTAAGCCTCTTCAGGCATGCTATGCTAACCTCGGAGGTACTCATGTGATGTCCCAAACAATATAAAGAAGTGAAGATTGTAGAAGGCTTTGTGTTTCTCATCTTTTCCTGAAAAGCCGTTTCAGATCATTCGTTAAATATGGAACATAAATTATGCTATACATAGCACCCTCAAATTGCATTTTTTAATATAATAGATAATCTTCCAGTTACCTTTTCCAGCCACAGCTAGGGAGTTTGATAATGAAATTGAAATTGAAATTAAAGGTTTAGTGGCAGGCAGGCAGTTTTTCTTGAGGTGACTCATGTGGTACAGAGGAAACCAAGTTGAATGAATGCTGCCATTCCTGGAAAGCCAGTTTGTGAAAGCTTGACAGGCTCTTAGCACTCTGAGTTTGTCTGCACTAGAGGGAAGCTGTCTTTCTGCTATGAACATTGAGATTGGTGTTGGTCAGGTGTCAATTTTGCTGCACAGCAAGATGTAAGGAAATGACTGACTGTCACAAGGGGACAGGACAACAGTAGAACACTATGTAGTTATACCCTTTCTGCAGAGTGGTTTTGCTTCCTGAGCAGATTTAAGGGGTTTATGGCCTTACCCTGCACACTGGAGGAAGCAATTAGTAAGCCCCATAAAGGCTGTATCAGAAACTTTTGCTGGGGTTGTAGAAATCTTCTGACTAAAAGCCCGTATTTATTGTGAAAATTAGCCCTTTGGTAGAAACAGGCCAAGGTAATCTAGGCCTCAAGTAAAATAGCAATTTGTTGCATGAGACATCTCAATCCTATCTTCACTGCTATAAAAAAGGAGGCATTTAAGTCATTATGTATCTATGTTATGTGGTGCCCAAACAGCAAGGCGCACTGTTTTGCTCTGAAGCAAGACACAGTTTTATTCTGTATACAACTTAAGGGGTTTTTGGCTAGGCTTGGAGTGGGGATTTTTGGTGGTTGGTTGGCTGTTGTTGGATGGTTGGGGTTTGGTTTTTTTTTTTCCTGTTATGGTTGGTTGACATCATAGATGTAGCAACAGAAAGGACACATCATCTTTATCTCTAAAAGATTTTTCTCCAGTAGTACAGGAAAGGAGCTTTACGTAAAACCAGGATTAAAGGGGAGAAGTGAGTCATGAATTGTATTTACAAGCAAGACGCAAGGTTCATTTTCTAAGACAATGGCCTTACTTAAAAGGAAGCCATGATGTCATTCAAATGAACTCTTAGGTGAAAAAACAAGTGCTTTTTTTCTATTGTGGTTTTGTTTGCAGGATTGATTTTTCTGCTCTTGTTCAGTTTGCATGCTTTTGTAGTGGATTTACTGTGTGTCTGTACTGCTGACTTTGCCTTTTAGCAAAACAAAACTGGCCCAATACATGTCCAAGTTTCCGGAGCATTGATGATTCCCCTCCAATTCGTTATAGTCCAGCCAGTCTTTGGAGCTCTCTTTCCTTCACCACCAGTTGCAGCAAAGCATAGAGGCACAAACCCAAAGCTGAAGTCAATATGAATTTTACTGTAACATAGAAATGACATACATGTCAACGACCGCTAAATTCAAAGTGGTTCCTTTCTTTTTTTCTTAATATGTTATTCAATTTAGGGCAGAAACAGGTCTGTGTCTCTGCAAATGTTTGAGTTCTGTATGGGAATGCTTAAGACACACATTCATTTCAAAGATAAATAAATCAGCATTTCAAGAAAGGTCTAGTCTGACATTGAACTGTTTAGACCAAAACAACAGATGGTGAGGCTGCTGCAGATCAGGAATAACAAGAAAAATTATTAGTTGGTGACTTCCTCCTGGTCCTTCGCACTGTTATGCTTAAAACTCAAGTGTCTTGCTGGTTTTATTTTAACACATCCTCCAGCCTTCATAATATAGGTTGTATTCTGTGTTTATAATTCTACTGATATTATCACATTTGTCTTCTGAACAAAGGAGATTCCCCACTTCCCATTCTGAAGATTTAAAAGTAGGTTGATACACTTCCACATTGAGGCCAACCAGAGATGCATAAGACAATTCTGCACCACAAAACTGAAACTGTAAGCTAAAACAAAAGCGTCACAGAGTCTTTCCTTTCTGTCTTGTCTACATACATCTTTAAGGGAAACATACCCAGAGAGTTACTATAAAGAGATTCTTTCAGCCAGATCACTACAAAATAAGCTTTTCTTCTTGCTACCATGCACAGGAACAATTAATGAGAGCTCAAAAACTGACTCTGCCTCAGTAACAAGTCTGGATCATTTGCAGCGAGCAGTAGTGTAAGGACAAAGTATTAGACATAGTAATATTTCAACAATAGGTTCTTTTCAAGACACCTGTAAGCTTGCAATAAATCATCATCAAGTCTTCAGCCGAGAACAGATATGTTATGCTCCATATTTAAAAAATAAAATAAACTGGGAATGATAAGGGAGCTAGGTAATCACCAAAAATCAAGTGATGAGGTGATGGACTTGGGATGGAAAGCCAAGGATTCAGGATGATGTGGATAGGAGAGACCTTATAAACAACGATACAGGGTGGAAGGGGGACCCCATGAAGAGTAACACAGTGATCTTCTTTTAAGATTGTAAATTGTGTCACTGATACAGCAGGGAGATGAAACCCCTGCGGTTTTTCAGGAAAAGCTGATCCCCAAAATTCCAGCCAATCATAACTGGCTTGTATATGCATAGAGAATGGAATTCCAAGAGTGCAGATGTTTCTTCCAGATCTAATCTGCATTTCTCTTGCAGATAGCTATAATTATTTTCATCAGTCCTGCAAAGCTCCTTTTCACTGAAGTCACTTCAAAATCAAAACTGCAAAGCTGTGGAAGATCTAAGCTGAATTGCTTTTACAGTCATGCATGATATTTCTTACATTTTCAGGTATCACTTCAAGTGCTGCTCACTTTGAACTTTAACAGGCAGTTAAACCAGAAAAAACTATTTAAGGATGTGGTCACAGTAAAATGCTGCTTTATTATTATTAATCTTTCATTCATGGATACTGTACATTTAGTCATTGTCTGTTAACAATTACAAACAGGAAAACCATAGCTGGCTTTAAATTAAAATTGCTTCCTAGTTAGTGTTTATTGTACAGGAACAAAATGTTACATATATTCTCAACAGGATCTGTAGAGCTCTGCTGGATGTAGGGAGTAAACACTGCAGCGCTCTCACAAATCGTGGTTTTGCATATAGCCATTATGTGCACACACATCTGAAACTTCAGCTATTCACCTGTTACCAATGGGCTCTGGACTAGGAATTGTTTCAGAGTACCCAGCCCCTGCTTTCAGAGGCTCCACACCACTGTTTGTTCCAGCAACTTCTATTTCCTTCATTTCAATACTGTGAACAGTTCACACTATTTTACATCTTAGAATCATAGAATCATAGAATAGTTTGGGTTGGAAAGGACCTTAAGATAATCCAGTTCCAACCTCCCTGCCATGGGCAGGGACACCTCACACTAAACCATGCCACCCAAGGCTCTGTCCAACCTGG
>WYDI02007322.1:0-78769 GCA_009867235.2 Psittacus erithacus
GGCTGAAAGTTAGAAACACAGTGCTGCACCAGCCACTAAGAAGCAGAAAAATGACTGCTACTGCTGAACCCATGACACCAAGTTATTAACTACTTTTAACTCGGTATATTCCAGTAACTTCCTGTGAAAAATTCAAGCTGTTGAATGCTTCTGGAACACATTTGTGAAACAGTTATTAATAACAACCTTTGGAAAGGGGGAGAAAACACCATTTGACATTATTTCCAATTCCTACTTGCTGCATAAAAAATGGGCAGCAAATCTGCCATTATACTCCTGAGCCACAACAAAAAGGAAACCAGTAGTGGCTAAATGCAACAACATGCACCAATACAGGACCATCACTCCAGGGGAATTTTGTCCTACCTTTGATTCAACTTGGCATCCAACAGAAAGCTACTTAAAACACTGAATTCTCCATAGTATTTATCTGATGGTACTATTTTGCAGAAACTGGAGAACAAAACACTTCCCCCTCCCTCGCCAATGCTCACCTCAAGGACTACCATGCCTGGCTCTTGGATCACAGTAATATTTTTGAAAACCTTCAGGGCTGGTTTTTGTTGAATTTCTATTTCTTCTACATCACCTAAAAAGTAACAACAAATGGTTAGCAAGAATAAAATCATACTGAAAGCAAGACTAACTTTATCTGCATAAACCCCCAGATTATTTCAGAATAAGGAGCTATCTGTTATTATCACAACTGCTCAGAGCAGCTCACAAAATGGAAGTGCATACTGTCTTCCCTCACCTGACAATATTATTTGCTTTGTTCTGGATTGTTTGGGGTGTTTTAGTATGTAATACCAGCCAATTTACTTGTTCTGAATTCTCATATTTGACCATCTTAGCACACTGCTGTATGCACACCGATGAAAAACAGAACAAGCAAGAAGTTCAGTGCTGCATTTGCAGAATTAACCAGCTCCTTTTAAACCCTTGAAGGATAACCCATTGCTTACATAAGCATAGAGCTTAAACTGAAAGTGTTTGTGTGCCATGTAGCACTTGGGTTATGAGACATGAACATCAGCTGAACAGTTTCTTCTCTTCCCCAGTGATATGAATTAGATTCGGGCACTAGAGAATTAAAAAAAAATCCTGAGCTTCCAATTTGGGAAGAGATGCTGCAAAGTCTGTGTGCCTTTAATGAACTAGGCCAGGAGCTGCCCCTGACCTTTCAGAAAGCTAGACAGCACCACTGAGCATCACATTAGTGGCAGATTAAATGGCTTCCAACTCAGAAAAAACCAACCAGGTTAGATTCTTGCCTCTTGGGGAGGGACAGAAAAGGCTGTCTATCACAAAGGAGGCCAGAGATCTTGTTTTTGTTAATGGAATGACATTCCACTAATTCTATTTTGGGGCTGCAGATAAAAGAACAATTAATAAATTTTACATCAGAATGGATACAGAACTCCCTCTGTGGGCTGACAGGAGACAGAAACTGCCCTAGGCTCTACACTGCTACATGCTTATGATTTTGTAATACAGCTACAAAGGAATCCCTCCAAAAGGATGTGTCATACTCATGAATTGCATCAGTCAGAAGCTGCATAATCTAATGAAAGTTGTAAAACACAAAATAAACTGTGGCACTTCAGTCAGTGGCAAAGAAATTTCCACTGAGAAGACCTCTGAAGACTGGAAGTTGTTTTAAAAGTTGACCACTATAAATCACAACTGTATCTTTCCAAATACGCACCAGTAAGTTTTTGTAGTTGATAATAAAGTAGATTAAAAGGGCCCGTGTACGGAATGGCTTGTGTCTGTGTTACAGTGCTCATCGCCAAGTCTGTGTAATCTGAAAGAATTAAAAAGTACCTATTAAAAACTGTCCTTTTGAATTGACTTCCTAAAAAATAAAATTGTTGCTATAGATCAATAGTGGCATCAAGATATATAAGACAGAGGGCTGAAAAGGACAATTTGTAGTGAGGAGGGTGGAATGTCCATTGTAAGAGAATTAATATATCTGTGGTTAAGAAACCAGTAAAAGCTTGCTATTTTATCATACTCATTAAAAAAACCCAAAGACTATTCACTGAGTTTCAGTTACCTACTGAGCACATCACTGTCTTTACTTACTGGAGAGGTCACATGGAGAAAGGATGTGATAGTTAAAATTTCTTTTAACTAGGATTCCAGAAATTCTCTGCCCTTGCTCTGGTTTCTTATCTGCTAAAGATCCCATCACCTGGAAGTGAAAAACACACAACAGTCAACAAGGCAAACTGAAGTATTCACAGCTCAAATGTAGCTATGGAGACAAAATACAGTTTTCTCAGAAAAGTCAAACATCACATAAAATTAACTCTGAAAATAAAAAGTCCTTGTACCCGACAGACATTCTGGGATTAACACGAGAAAAGGTTGGAAGAGTGAAGAGCCAAAAAAAGAGCCCAAACCCCAAGTACAACACTAAATGCAAAACACTCACATACTTTGAGTCCTTGGAAAACATACACAATCTGAAACCAATTAAAAATAGAGACTTGGAATAATAAGTCTGGTTTTTATCCCAGAGGAAAATACTGCTGTACAGATAAGAAACTACTGATTTTATACCTTGGCAAGTTTTTCTCCTCGGAAGTTTAATGTTACAGCTTCAGTATTCCTAGGATTATGAACTTCTATGTGAACTTCATCATTATCCTCATATTCCCGGATCAATGCTGCTTTCAATCTGGCCATTTCATTCTGCTCACCGTGAACTAAAATCTATAGGAAGGAGAGTTTTCCTTTCAGCAGAAGTTATTTGTCCAACCAGACATGTCTAGTAAACAAATTACCTTCCCAAACTTGCCATTTTGTAGCTCATCTTTATAAAAATGTCAATATATGAAATATTAGCTTGATTATATTACATAGCTTTATGTCGTTGATATTGCTGCGTTATCCAAAGGCCTAGATTTCACAACCCTGAGTATTAGTAAAAAAATACATGCAAATAAGCAGAGCGCATGACAGAGATTCCATTTAACTTTTCAGACACTGTTATATTATGAAAGCAAAGCATTAATTTAAGTTCAACAATAGAAGTTAGTCAGCTTCACATTTTTGTGTCTGCATGTAGATAGCTATAAATAAAATCAACATGCAATTCAGAGGATGTTTCACAGTTCACAATTCTCTTTGCCAAGTTAAATCCTCTTTTCTTCCACGACTTGTTTTCCTTATCTGTGCTTGCACACTGATCCTCCTCCAGTCTCAGTAAGTTTCAGATCCTAGTCCACATTTTCATATTCTGGTCTTTCACACCTCCTGCTCCCTGTGGTTTGCTCATGCTTTTCCCCTCAACTGCTGCCTTTGTCTTTCGCTGCCTGCTGCATAAATTCAGTTAATATTTTCTTGTTTATCTGGGGGCAAATTACAATGAATTATTCCAATACCAGTGCCCACAACTTGATGTGGTCCCGTACTGTATTTTACTTCTGCAAAACACTTCTGAAACACGTTGTGGACCATACCAGTTTTTTGAAAGCCATCCCCAGATAATCCCCATGCACAGAGTCAAAAGCAAGTTCATCTTTACTTTGTTAAGGTAACATGATGAAAAATGGCTAAAATCTCCACCTTTTGCTATTAAAGGCATAGGGATGCTGGCTACTGCTAGACACCAGGATGCCTTGATGATGATGACTTGACTTCACATCTTGATGACACAAGGCTGTGAAGTGGGTTGATGAATCCCGCTCTGGAGAAATGGGCAGCATGTATACTAACCACATGTGGAGGTTTCAGGGCCCGGATAAATTCACTGGTTTGTTGATAATCTGTGTGAGCAGAGAAAGAAATGTAGTCCACAGACATCTTCAGTGGCAGTTTTTGCCCTGACATAGTTGTGATCTCTTCAGGTTCAGACATGATGTGCTAGAAGAAAAGAGCACTTTAAATATGACATCATGTAACAAATGCTTTACATTTCCAAACAAAATGAAATAATATTGGCAGTCAGGTTAAATGTGAAGAATTTCTCTCAAATTTCACAAAGCAAACACTCACAAATGAAAAAAGCATGCACAATGCACATCACTTCAGCTTTTGCATCCTCAGACGGGAACTCCTCAGATCCTGCAAATCATGGAGGTCATTCTTTCTTCCAGATATATCTTTCTCAAATTTACATTAAAATTGTTGCAAGTGTGTGACTTCTATCTCTAAAGGCAAAACTAGATGCTCTATGCTGTCAGCTGCTGGAATCTGGAAGGATTTAATTCTCTACAACTGGATAGCAGCACAACATGCACAAGGCAGTCTGATCTTCTGACACTTAAGTAGCATTAGATTTAATATCTGTTCCTCCAGAATTAGGATTAGGGCTCCTCTCTCAAAAGGTAAATGGTGGAGGGGTCTGAAGTTGGAGAAAAGTATCAATCATTCTTTCTCATGACAAGGTAACTGCTCCTAGAAAAGATTATTCCCTCTAACATCACTAGAAATGGCCATATGCCAATTTTCTGTACTTTTCATTAGTATTAGCTAAAAGCAACTAGTTTTAACGACATAATTATGTGCACCTGACAACAATCTTCTAGTAAATTCAAATAAAGACACTTGCCATTGGCAAATTCTTTTTAAACATAACATGAATACTTCTGCATATAAAGTCGTGATGTATTAGTGACTCACCTTAGCAAGTGTTCCTTCAACACAGTACCCTGCTATAATTACTCCATTTCTCTTATCTGTGCACCAGCTTTCAAACAACTCTCTGGATAAGCCACTCTGCATCATACCTGGGGATGCCATCACAACACTTGGGCCAATATCATCAAAATGATCCATACTCTAAATGGACAAACAGCAAGAATATCAGATACTGTAACTTGGTCACATGAAGGACAGCCTAGCTGCACCCTTGAACAAGGTACAAGTAGAGCCCTACATTCACCAATTATACCCCACCCTCATAAACAGTGCCCTTTGCAGGAGAGCTCCTCCTGTTGATGCCCATAAGCAGCAAACTATAAGCACAGGGATCTACAGTGGAAGAAAAGCTGGGGCATAAGCTCCCCTCAACAAGCCCTCTAAACACTGGGATAGCAGATAACTTGGATATAAACCTGTACCTAATCAACCTACTGGGACAGTCAACATGCAAACTGTTCAGCAACTACTGTGAAGGTGGTGAGGCACTGGAACAGGTTGCCCAAAGAAATGGTAAATGCTCCATCCTTGGCAGTGTTCCAGGCCAGGTTAGAGAGAGCCTCGGAATGACATGGTCTAGTTGTGAGACGTCCCTTCCCATGGCAGGGGGGCTGCAACCAGATGATCTGGAGGTCCTTCCCAACCCAAACCATTCTATGATTCTGTGATTTTTTCTGTCACCCCTCCTCTTTTGTAAGACAACTCTAACTCAAGCTTACCTTCAGATTACTAATATGCTTGAAAACAAATGGATTGTTGATGTTAATTTGCTTGCGGATCTTGTCATTCATGGCATTGACATATGTCTGATAAACTGCCATACACTTCTTTGCCAAGGAGGAGGCATAGTATATAGGGATATCATGGAGTTCAGGATGATTCTGCCAGTATTCATCTACAAAAACCCAGAAACATTGGAGAAAAAATAGAACAAAACCATCCAACTAAAAACCCCACACAACCCTGCCCACAGCATTGTCTCCAAAGCGCATGCTTCTCAGAAGTGTTAATGCTTCTTGTGAAACAGACTTAGCACTGCAGTTTTTCATTTTTATTACAGAAAGTCACAATCATAAGCTTTTTTTTTTTTTTACCTGCTTTACTTAAGAAGAACAAGCAATCACCAACTAAAAATGTATATAACTAGTACAACCAAGCAGGCAAAAACACAAGAAAAAGATGAATTTCAGATATTTTTGGCAGGTCAAATTCAATCAATTACCAACTTCAGCTACAAGGTATAAAGCATACACAATATTACACAGCAATAAATCTACATTTATAACAGTGCAAGCTTTACCACACCACTGCAGTAAAGCAGAACTGTCTCTGTCAAATATCAATTATACATCTAACAGCTAGGGAAAGCTGTGTGCAGATATGTTGATGAGAATTCACTGTATCACAGTTGTGTAAAACAAACCCAAGGAGTTCAAGGTGTGAAGGGATCACCCAGTTATCATTTATGGCTTCCTATATATCACCAACAGTTATATTTTACAAGCTTAACTAAAACAAAAAAAGGCAAAAAAGCCTCCACTAACCACAACTTATTTTATCATTGATAACAGTAGCCATGACCTTTACTCAAGACAAAGAAGAGATCTGAATGCATCTGTGGAAACACAGCCTAATTGTTTTCTCACTTGGATATAGTTATGTGTAAGTGAGGAACAATCATCCAAAGACAAAGGTACACTCTTTTGTGTATTTAGAATTATTTGGCTTTAACCTGACATTTCTGATATGCAGCCAAAGATTTTCAGAACATGTCAGAGAGGCTCACTGCCGTCACTATGTTATTGGCCACAGCCAATAGAAGATAACCAACAGCAGGACTCAGAGCAACATTAAAGGACTAGACATCATCACAATTTTCTATACCATAACACAGTATTTTATTTTTTGTCATACACTTACAGAAAGAAGAAAAACAAAACGGTATCCTGTGGGCTCAACTGTGTAGACACAAGAGATGCAGTTGCATTCTCTACCGATTTAAGCATCCAACTGAATGTCAAGTTTTACTAGAGGTATTTTCAAGTTTACCTTTAGAAACTCAACTTTAATACCTACACACAGCAAGGAGAGGCAAACAAAGGACAAACTGATAGCTACACAAGATATAAAATGTTTCGGCTCTATCTCCTCTATAAAATAAAAAACCCTCAGTCAATGATAAGTAGCAAATAATCCCACAACACTGAATACTATCCTATGCCTAGATCCAAATTGCTTATTAATATTTGAATAGACCAGTAACACATTTTAAAAACAAACTGGCTTCTAATATTGATTTAAAATGAAATGGAAAGTGAGAAGAATGTCACACTTCTTCAGTAACACTTTAGATTCAACACCCCTAAAAATAAATGTTTTCATTTTGAGATAATTATCTTTTGGTCTTGCCAGCATTTGCAGGAGCAAAAAGAGACTGAAAAAGCACGTAATGTAGTACAAATTCAATGTGCTAAAAGGAAGCAAAGAAGCCTGGAAATATTTATTTAAAAACTGGTTTACCTGAAGTACCTTGTCACAACTACCTATATATTTTATGTGAAGTGTCTTGTTGTGATCATGTATAATTACCCCCTCCCTTCCATTTTGCTCTTCTTAACAAAGCCTAATTTGCTTTCCCATTACCACTAGGACTTAAGTGTCTGTATGTTCTCAACTTTTACTATAGACTTCTCCATACAGACTTGTGAATTAAAGAGCAAAGATGGTGAAGCTTTGGAGCAGAATACACCTTTTTTTAGCAGTACAGTTTAAATAGGACAGTTATTGCTCACTTTTCAAGCTGCAGTATTAGGCTCTATTTGCTGAAATCCTGGTTCAACAAGATTCAAGTTAAGCACATATTCCCCTTTCCTGGTAAAGAAAGAGTATGCCATTATCTGTTCCTTTCTAGGCCTACATCCTGCCCCATAAAGCGGAAATGCTTTGGTTGGTTTACTGGACTTTCGGCACTTGGATAAACACGCATTATGCATTCATGGGTAATTAACACACTGGAAAATGGCTAAAGAGTTGCTTAAACATTCTCATTTAACTCTCTATGCCTTTTATTAAGAGAAGCTGGGAAGGTACATACCTAAAATTAGAAGTAGCTCTTGAGCTCGACCCAGGGCAAACACAGGAATAAGACCTCTACCTCCTCTATTGACAATGTCGTGAACAGTGTTACAGAATCTTGCCTCTCGCTCTTCCCTTTTTTCATGAATGTGAGTACCATACGTGGATTCCTGTGTATACAGAAATTAAATATTAAAAATACTGATACACGAAGACTGATTCTCAATCTTCTCCTCAGAATCCAACAAGAAAATACAGAAAAATGTACAGGTGTTAATATGGTGGAGAGAGGAAGGAGAACGGTGAGGTGAACTGAAAAATCAAACCCACTCCCAAATTCCCATAACCACCTTGACCAAGTTAAATAACCAAAATTTTCCCTCTCGCAAACCCCTCCCAGCTGGCTGGAAAGACAGATCCTGTCAGGAAAACAAACAAACAATTAAAGCTATTAGATGCTTCTTGTAAGAGGTTTGAAATTTAACATACATACTTTCCTAGATGGCAGTGATGCCACTGCTTTGATGAAGGGGTTATCACATTAATACGCTCACTAGTGGTATATGTGTCACAGTTTAGAAGTACCTAGCCTAAAATATAGGAATTACACAAAATACAAGATTTTGATGGGACTTTAAATTAGCAGTTACAGAAAGTAATTAGAAGGGACACAATAAACAAAATGAGGGTTAGGATCTAATAAAGACATCTAGCTAAACTGGGGTTTGTACAACACCTCTAGGAAACACATGTCGAAACCTAATAAATCTCCTATCTTGAAAAGGTTTGTCTAAAGGCTTAAGGAACTTCATCAGAAAAATTATAAAATGAAAATTAGACTTTTTAATACAGTGAAAAGAACTGTTGGAGTGTTCTGAACACCCAAGCATTTGGATATTTAATGCAAGCCATGAACTACTACTAAAACTCAAGTATCTCTGATTTCATTTTTGCTTTGATTAAGTAATATCCCCATACATATTTCATTACTAATATAAGAGATAATTCTGTAAAACTTACAATTATAAGAATATCGGGTTTAATATTGGGAATCTCAGCTGCCATCAGGTGTCTGTCTTCCTGTCTTGAGAAATCACCTGTATATAAAAGCTATTGGAGACAAAGAGAAGCAATTACTCTGATTACAAGTTCTACCAGGTCGGCAGTCTTTAAAAAGCTGTTGTATAGGAGTGACATTTTTTTAAGTAAAGATGGGTTTAAGGAATTTATCATAAAAAGGTCAGATGTACTTTAATTAAAGACTCTTCTGATGTGGGCAGTGCTTACAGTATTAGGTCAACAGTGGTACAATACAAATATTTTAGCCACAGTAAGTAAAACATTTCTTATTTTAAGCAGTAGAATAATTCCAACAGAACTAGGTAAACAATTACTAAGATTTTATTTATTGTTTGAGGTATAAAGGTGCCATTTCCAGCATTTTGCATACATGCACTGATCATTAAGAAGTAAAAATTGATGTAACAAAGTACAGCAGGTCCTAAGTGGAAGTAAGAAGTAGGTAAAACTACATTTATATATCAGAATGCAAATATAGTGAATAATACAATAAAATTACTTATTAACAATTCTTCTAAGATTTTCTTATACTAAAAAAGCCCCAACCTGGAATTAGCAGAATTTCTAAATGGAATGATCATGTTCCCCATTGCACCAAGAAGTAATTTGTAATTGCAAGCAATTTTTAATGGATTCTTAACTGCAGGGTGGAATGCAGCTCTCTTTGCCCAAAGGGATAGTTTCAAAACTAAACAGGTTTCACTAAACAGTCATTCCACTGACTAAAATGTGAATAGCAAAACATATAGTCAGCAGCAGCAGACAACTGGTCTACAGGTAACCTACTATCACATTCCTCATTTGCTTCACAGAGAATTAAAGAAAATAATGGAATTATATTTCTGTACTTTTTTTTAACTTTTAAAATTCTTAATGATTATAAACTATGAACAAAGTCCCTCTAGACACATGCCTCAGCACCACCAGAATCTCTCTTCCCTCTTCAAGGTTGTATGAAACTTTTCTTGGGCAGTGATTATCCTACTGAACTCCAATTCATGAGAGTAGTTTCAAGTATCTGGGTTTGACGCAGTGCTGCCTGTGATTACACAACAACTTACTTAATCTCTCTGTGCTTAAAAATTAATAATAATCTTGTTTCTTTAGGTACTTGAGCATAGGAGTGCTATGAGAAAAATATAACTCACATATTTCAACAAATGCCATTTAAGCACTCAAGGCAGGCACATGGTAAATCAGAATTACAAAATCATACATCTGTTCATAGATTTTAGTAAAATGCAGCCTCCATAAGGATGCCTCAGCTATCAGCTGCCTCTGTGTGGAGTAGCAAGAAAAACTGTCAGTTTACTGGTTCCAAATCTGAGTCATAAGTCACTCCTATAAAATCCAAACATCCTACCTGGTTTCATACATGTGTCACTTGCTAGTTCTCATCAATGACAAAATACAAGCTCTAAGTCAAGGGCTCCTACCCTGCCTGGAGTCCAAGTCTATTTGGCATCTCCAGCCACAGTAGTGGGGCTTAACAGAAAATAAGAAATAATTAACAACAACATTAGACTTCAGGCTTGATTTCAACTTTATAATAAAAACAAAGTACCTTCACACCAGCTATTTCAATCATAAACATGGCTGCTCCCAGGACGTGGCCTGCGTGGTAACACCAGAATTTGATTCCTGCCACCTCTTTCACTTCATGGAAGTTGATGGTCTCAATCTTGTCCATGCTTTCTTCAAGGTCTGTTTCTGTATATAGCATGTCATCCGCGGATATATTACTGGATATAAGTGAAATGGCTAAATATCAGCTCTTCTTACCACCTTAGATCATGTGACATTTGGAGAAACACTTCCCCACCGACAGTAAGACTGTCATTCAGTAATGCTATGTCTCCTACGTTAGGAATCAAGTCCAGGTACTCTAATGTAGTTCACCTAAATGGAGTTACAGCATCTTTCTTTAAAAAGGCCATGCTAGAATGGTCTTTGCAGTTCAGGATCTGCTCTGTATTTGTCTGAAAGTACCAACAGTTTCCCAGCTCTGGACAGAGATCTGCCACTTGTTAGCTTGTAACAGTCTTCAAAAACCAAACTAAACCACACTTCTCCCATTGGCCCAAAACAGAGAAGTTAAAAGAGGACTGCTTATCAGGCTTCTAACGCAAGCTAGAATCTGCTGAGTTGAGATATGCTCAGGACCACTGCGTTCACATAGAAAAGATGTGTCAAGACATCTAAGAGAAGGGGAAAAAAACAGTAAAGAAGAAAAAAAAGAGAAACCCAAACCAACCACTTCTACGAAGCTTAAGGAAAAACAGACATTAAAAAGCATGAGAACAAGAGTGTCTTCAGAGAGACAGATGGGGGAAAAAAAGGAAACTATTAAAGGTCCAAATACAGCAAATAAAAAGAATGAGAGAAAAGAAAGAAACATTTTAATTTTTTTTATTAATAGGCAATTATTTGAGAATCACATTATCCCTGAGGCAGTAAAATGATTCATTAATTCCAATCTAGTTATCATGTTCTACTTGTGGCAACATCCAGGTTCATCCAACCACCTCTGGTGGCTTCATCTTCAGTTTCCTGTTGAATCTATACGTGAAATAATTCCTGAGTTAAAAGAGACAACCCACAGCTCAGCTTACCTGACTTTGACATAGTCTGAGAGAAGCCATCTGTAAATAGCTTTTGTGGCATGAGTCATAAACGTCCTTCCTTTAAAACTTGTTTTCTGTAAAAACCATGGTAAAGCCCCGCAGTGATCTAAATGGAAACTTAAAATAGACACATGAATCTAGTTAATACAATACCATCACACAACACTAATACGTATCATATAATTCACTCCTTCGCTGGGTTAACATGGCATCATGAAAATCCAGCAGAATTCTCAACTCTGTTGTTAACTATGCTGGTCTACATTGTGTACACTAGTGACTAGATGTGCAGACAAGAAGACCTATGAGTAATAGAGGAAATTCTCCATTAATGGCAAACATTTACTCAAATAATTTCAGAATTAACCTTTTTGTAATCTAAATATAAATTTAGAGGGAGAAAACCAAGAGGAACCAGGAACATTACAGGTGTCAGATATAAGAAAACTAACAAATGCAGTCTTAAGTTTGCATGTTGGACACTATGGATTAAAATGTTGACTACTACAACAAAATTATTTGGTCACACTTTAAGTCTGACCTATTTTAAGGAAGTACTTTTGAAATAGAAGTCAAACAAGTACATACCACGAAAGCTCAAGATTTTATAGAGACCTGGTTATGACTGGTTATCATTTAGAAATGCTCTTCTTATCTCTCAGTCACTAAGCAATACTTAAACCACATTCAAAGCTTGCCTAAGTGTCCAAGAACCTTCTTCATTCAAAGCCAATGGAGCAAAAACCACAACCAATACTTTTCAGCAGTCTTCATGTGGAAAACTAGAAGCTGTCACAATGGTGTTAAAGCAGGCCAGGTTATAAAAGTCAGACATCACAGCGAGCTCAGAGGAGAGTTGTAATGTTAAAAACTGAACATCTTCAATTTAAAAAAAGTTGGAAACTAAAATTTTGCCACGCCATTACCATCTATATGACACCTCTTTTCAGCCCCTCAGTGAACACAGCTCCAACCACAACCTCAGTTATTTGATCTTTCAGGTGCAACTTACTGACTAATTAGCAGGAGATCAATCTCGGCGGGATCTATCAAATCAATGTAAGGAAGAGCATCCATTCCTTCCAGTCCAGGATGGATTCCACAATCAAGCTGAAAAATGAAAGGAAGTTAAAGCTTCTAACAGAACATGCAAGAAACCCTCTTCCAGTCTGGTCTAAAATACAGTTACTAGTGACTTTAGCATCATGCAAAAAGTATTTTTTCCTTAAACGCTGCTTTTAGCGCCGGATTTCACATCTTGGGCTTCTGTGTAAATGACTCATCTCCACTGGGAAACTGAAAACTTCTCAAAAGATCCAGTCTTTGATTATAATTTAGCACCTATGCAAGCCTTCACTCACACTTCAGCAACGCCTGAATACAGATAATAATAGTCGGAATGTCCAAGTTATTCCAGCCACCGTCTGAGAAGACAGCTGGAAAAGGGGAAGAGAACAGCTATATGTTTATATGTGACTGTTTACACATAACTGTTGGTAAACATTAGCCTCAGGTGCCACTGAAACCTAATATGTGTACATTTTTTGTGTTATTTTTTTCACAATGAGAGCAATCAGCCATTGGAATAATCTCCCCAGGGAAGTGGTGGATTCCCCAACATTGGACACTTTAAAGACTCAGGTGGACAGGGTGCTAGCACATCTAGTCTAGGTCATGCTTTGCCTAGAAAGGTTGTACCAGATGATTCCCAAAGTCCCTTCCAACCTGGTATTCTGTGATTTAGAATCTACACTTAAGACACATACATGCTGTTTGGGGATATAGAGTTATTTTACAGGACAGCCTCTCTAATGCCTCCTGTTATATGTTACATTGTTCCAGAAAGCTGTAAAACCTGCCTCTTCTAGCACAGTGACTGACTTCAGTGTAGTGGCTGAATTTAACCCTTAACAACTTTTTGTGATCTGAAGTACCATAATGAGAGGGCACACAAATACATTCATACAATAATTACCATTATTTTTCTTCCTTTAAACTCCAGAATAATGCATGACCTTCCCACTTCTTGGCCAGCACCTCTGCAAAAAGATATCAGTCATCAAAATTAAACCAACCTACACCATATGGGTGCAACTGTATACTGGATGCCTTCAGTGGGATTATTTTTCTGTGTAGAAATACAACTTGTTAAGCTCAAACACTTAAAGTAACAGAACAGCTATATTTATCTCAATGGAAATGAGACACTATCTAATGCAGAAGAAATAAAAGCATGGCTGGGGAAATTATTTTTGTCTTTTCCTTCTTTTATTGCATGCCTGCACACTCGAGACTCGAAGTATTGAGATGTATAAGGAATGGGAAGCTTACTGAACAAGTTACGTTGAGGTGAATAAGCTTTAAGTAGCATCTTAAAGTTGTCCAGAAGACAACTCTTGTGCTGCTACTGGAAACATCTGCAAATTGCATTGGCATCCTCACCAGAGAAAACCAAATCAACTTAAAGTACTACAAGACCCACAATGCTGTCAAAGTGCAGAGGTAAAGCAGAAACGTTTTGTTCCGACAGCACTTCGGTAGCGCACACGGAAAAGCCATTTTCCTTCCAGCTGAGCATGGCGGCTCTCCCAGGGACGGCAAAAGCAGGGAAGAAAAGAGGGAGACAGCCCAGGATTTTAACGTTTCAAACACCGTTTCTCCCGGGCCGCCCAGGCCACGATCCCGCCTCACCGGTGGCGATGCCACAACGGGGGCCTAGGGGAAGCGCGGAGCTGGGGCCCGCGGGCACTCCGCAGGTCCGGCTCCTCCCTCAACCCCAGGCCGGCCGCAGCTCCGGCGGGTCCAGCCCCAGCGCCCGCCTCGACACCCCGTTCTCAAGTCCAACGCGCGGGTCCCGCCGCCGCGCCCGCTCCGGGCACTCACAGGGGCCGGATGAGCAGTTGATCGCTCTCCTCCGCCGGGATCAGCGCCTCGGCTTTCCGCTTGGCGGACATGACGCCCTGAACCCCGGCGGCACCCTGCGCCAACTCCAACTCACTCCCTCCCGCCTTCCGCTTCCTCTCGCTTTCGTCTTCCTCTCATCTTCCGCTTCCTGCCCGCCGGGCCTTGCGCGCATGTGGGGTTGGGCAATTCGGAAGTAGGAGGACGAGTGCGGGCTGCGGGCTGAGGTGAGGAGTGGCGGCGGGTGGGGTATGAGGTATGGGTGGTTACGGGCTTCGAGGTCACGATAGCGGCGCCTCCCTGGAGGCGGGAGGGCCGGGGAAGAGGCTGGGGACGAGCAGGCAATGGGCGTTCGGTGCCGCCCGCTGTGGCAGGGGCCGCGCTCGTTCCTGCATTCCCCCGGCGGTGGCGTCGCCCCCTCCTGTCTGTAGGAAGCTGGTTCGTCCTTTCGTCATTTGTCCGGTTATCATCTGGGGCTGCAGGTAGAAACAGGGAGAAGATAAGCAAAAGGCGGGTGCGGTGCAGAGCTGAGCCGGAGCAGGACTCGATGCTCCCCGCACCGGATGCTTGTGCTGAGCAAGGAGCTGCTAAGAGCTCCTTAATCAGCTAATGTATTAAAGGGGCTTGTGAAGTACCTTATGTTAAGTTGTGCCGTCCTCGGAGGCCGCACGCAGACTCGGGAGATGTGCCTGTGCTGCTGTGCAGAAGGGGCTGTTCCATCTGTGCTGGGGACTTGAAGGAGCCTAGAGGACGTGGCTGTGCTGGGTACCCAGGCTCCTCGCTGGGTGGCTGTTGGTCTGCCAGGGACCGAGTGTTTAATGACAAACAGCAGCAGGCTGGGGGCTGTAATCCAGCACTGCATCTCAGATCTCGGCTCCACCTTGTGTGTCTTCCATACTTCCTGCCGTGTGAACAGTGCTCAGGCTGTGTTCATTCTGTGTGCTCTTTCTTCTACTTGCTCAGACTTTCTGAAAGCTTTGTAATTACAATATTCTTCTGTGAAGCTGGGAAATGGGGTTTCAGCACTTCCAGATGGGGAGTCAGTGTCCTGCTTCTTGACACTGTCTGCCAAATGTTGTGTAAAGCAATTGAAGTAGTAGGGTAGATACAGGAAAAATGCTTTCGGAATACTCTCAGAACTCCCTGTACCTCCATTCTGAGGCAGTAAATATAACATGCTGCTTGCTTTAATTTTCAGGAACATGTTAAGTAGTAATGGCTGCTCCTAGAAGTGTTACAGTCAGTAGTTCTTCAGAATTGGGGTTGTTTGGTTTGTTGGTTTTGTTTATAATGGGAGCGTAATCTTTGGAGCAGGGATTGCATTGGATGTGCTTTGTAGGGCACTTTGTAGTTACAAATAAAAATAAATCTCATGCTTTTAGGTGGGAATATAAATATTAAATTTTGTCTTGTTTCTAAATAAGTGTTTCTGCGCATTTGAAACTGACATGCACCATAGTCTAGAACATAAGGAGCAGCAATTTTTGATGGATCAGGACAGGGATGTTTTAGCAGAGAGCTGGAGGGACTTTCACAGTCACACATGAAGAACAGCAGAGGAACATTCCTACTTCCATCCTCAGAGTTCTTTACAAGTTTATGGTTTCTGTCCACTGTGGACACAGTCACTCTGGGGTTTGCCAGGAACTCTTTCCCTTGATGCTATGACAACTTTAATTTTCATTTTTCTTTCCTAGAAGATCTTCCTTGATCCAATTATGAAAAAATGTTCAGAAAAGGAAAAAAACGGCACAGCAGCAGCAGCTCCCAGAGCAGTGAGATCAGCACTAAGAGCAAGGTAAGCTGAATGTGGTATATACTGTGCTATGGAAGCACTTCTGCTGACAGTTCAGTGCTTTGCTGTTCCAAACAGGGAGAACTCGCTACTTCCACTATTCCTCAGATTGTGTTACGAGAGTTAAAACCTCTTATCCATTACAAAGCCCTTGTATTCCGAGATGAATCCGGGAAGGCCCACAGACACAGGAGTTTCTAGCAGCACATAGTAAAGGTTGGAGGAAAAAGTAGTACATTTGTTCTGGAGTGACAAATATTGTCTTTAAGAAGGTGCCTGGTGCTAGGTACCAAGAATGAGTCTGTCCTACAGTACTAGTTGGTTATTCGGTATCTCTAAAAAGTATTCTTCTTTTTGAATAATGTGTCCATTTTGTCTGATAGGTTTTGGAATGATCAGTTGAATATTCTGGATTTTCCAAGGTGCCATTTCACTTCTCTTGCACTGCTGTTTTATTTCAAGCCTTGGTGACAAGCATGTAGTTGTCAGTTCCTTCAAGTTAAGATGCAGTACCAGAAAAGTCTGGACATAACCTGAAGGTTCATTTTCTCTTTTTCTTTTATTTCCTTCTCTTTTCAAAATACATGTGGACTTCTGAAGGGTTCCTGCTGAATTTGTAGCAGTCTTGATTTACATTAAGGCAGAAGGATAAGTGCAGGAAAGAAATAGGTGTTGTTTTTTTCTCCCCATTTTGCAGTGCTGCCTAAGTAACTAGACCATGAATACTAGCTTATTTAAAAGAGTTGAGGCAGGTATCTAACACCAAATATTAATATGTCCTCAGTAACTTTCTGATGATATTAATGTTTTTTCTTAGTCTGTAGATTCCAGTCTTGGGGGACTTTCCAGGTCTAGTACTGTGGCTAGTCTAGATACAGACTCCACAAAAAGTTCAGGTACGTAATCAGAGTTTGAACAGGAGTATGGAACAGGATTAATTTTATGTGTGTTTGTATAAAAGGGCAGAGAAAAAGGAAAAGGTTAAAATATGCATTTTTAATAATTGTGAGTGAATCTGTTAGCCTGTTGACTAATGTGTGCGTAGCTCTAGCCTTTTAAAGTATTATTAATGATTCATCTAGGATTAAGTCACTTTTTCAGGTAGAGTGTCTGAGTAAACAACTCAGTTGTGTTACTAGTCTGTTACACAGGATAAATCTGGTATAACTTTTTGGAAGCTGTGTTTCCTGCTTTTAAAAGTTTACATTTGGACTAAAATAATGGAAGTAAGATTTGATTTTACTGGTTCCTGCTCACCAGATGTCCTGGTTTCTTCCTGGTAGCTGGTACCATATCAGACCACAGTGCATCACTGTTGGACAGAGCAGTTAATTTAAAACATATGATTGTGAACATTAGAACCAGCTTCTATGTTTTCTGATTCAAGGTTGTTAACTCCAGTTTGAATGAGTATAAACAGTGCCATATCATGGATCCATATGAAACTATTGATTTTACCATGGGCCAGGACAGTTCATTAGTAGAGTTAACGTACTGTTGGGGGGTTAAGTGTTTGATGGAAGTCTGCAAAAATGATGGAATTTACTAGTTAGCCCTGTTAACACCCATTAGAATAGCATTGCTGTTCTGTAATTCTTCAGAATTGCTTTGCTTTATTTTGTTGCAGGACAAAGCAATAGTAATTCTGATACATGTGCAGAATTCAGAGTTAAATATGTTGGTGCCATTGAAAAACTGAAATATAATGAGAGCAAAAGTCTCGAGGGGCCACTGGACATGATAAATTACATAGATGTTGCACAGGTAAGTGCGTTACAAAAGACAATACCAATAGTGTCAAAACATCTTAAGCTCAGGTGTATTTCTTTCATATTATCATGTGATGTGACATCTTTCTTTGTAAATTTTAGGCTTACTACAGTAAAACAGCTTAATTTATAAAACATTAAGCTGTCAATCTCAAAAGCTGCCACACTCAATTCCATTTTAGTGATTAACTGGAGAAGATGCACCCAGAGAGCTGTTCTGAAGAAGCAGGCTCAGAGCAAAGGCCCTTCCATAAGTCATTACTGAACAAGTATTCCAACTAGAAGTTACTATACTATCTTCAGCACCATTAGGACTAGTATCCAGGAAAGAATTATCTCCTCCAGATGTCCTCAGTACTGTAGAAGTTTTCCTGTAGAGGAAAATGTAATTTTTGCTTACACTTATGAACCTGTGACCAAAGAACCTGAATAGTATTTAGGTCACTCTTGCCAAACTGTGGTTGCTTTTACTTATTTTTGTACTCAAAGCCATAACTGGTTGTTCTCACTAGATAGCTGATCGTTTTTCTCTTTAAAATCACAGAGTATCTGTTTGTCTTGCAGCAACTTGACATTTCAAGTATCTGAATATACGCTAAAACTATTTTTACAGCCAAATAACAATATTGCTGTCAGTGTGGAACATAGATCACCCAACACAGCATGATAGAGAATGCATTATTTTTTCACCCCATCAGATTTGACCACAGGGCCAAACTTCTCCCCAAGATGATAAATTCCTTTCCAGAATATGGACTATTTAGAACAGAATAGAGTAGTTTCAGTTGGAAGGGACTCACAATGATCATCTGGTCCAGCAGCCTGACCACCTCAGGGCTGACAAGAAGTTAAAGCATGTTGTTAAGGGCATTATCCAAATGTCTTTTAAGCACTGACCAGCTAGGGGCCTTGACCAGCTTTCTAGGAAGCCTGTTGCAGTGCTTGACCACCCTCTCAGCAAAGAGATGCTTCCTAATGCCAAGTGTAGACCTCTCCTGAATATATTTCACATAAGGTTAAGAGATTGGATGAATGAAGAGTGGCAGGCAGGCTCCACACAGCAAGACAGGAGCAGGGTTAGTGATGATGATTTGACTGAAGGACACATAAACACATTTTCTGTTACATATCTTCATTGTTCATGTTCTTCTGTCTGCACTAAAGGCTTTTGTTTGTTTCCCTCCAAAGCAAGATGGAAAGTTACCTTTTGTTCCAGGTGAAGAGGAGTTTATTATGGGAGTTTCCAAATACGGCATTAAAGTTTCAACATCTGATCAATATGTAAGTGATTCACAACAAACTGTCTTTTTGGTGAGAGATGAGAAGTGCTTTGATTTATTTCTGTGATAGGTGATCTATTTAAGCAAACAAACAAGCCCTCACAGCAGCACTGCATCATCTCAGTTCTACTCAGAGCTCTCTGTATTTTCCTGGTTGGATTTATGACAAAAATCCATTCCTTTTGAGCTAGAACACCAGACATAAGGCAAGCAAGGCTTTATGCTCTTCGGGCACATCTTCCTTTTGCTGTGACTGTCCTGCCATTCTCTCGCATGGAACAGTAGCACAACTCTGGTGTTCCAGACCAAGGGTTCCTCAGCCTGTTAGGAATGCAACTCCTGTTGGTGTTAGTGTGAAGAGGAAAACACAAAGGGTAGTTTTTTTCTTTTTTTTTTTTTTTTCCAAAAATACCTGAGTTGTTTTCCTCCTTAAAGTTCCAGCCTTGCACTCCGAATCCAAGAGTGCGAGTTCACTCTAGCAATTAAAGCCTCATGATTCCACTTTATTGATCAAGCGTATGTTTTGTTTGCATCGTTTCCTACATGTAGTTTATTTTCCTTAGCACACTTCAAGTGGCTTTCTGGCTAAAAATAAAAACCCGGTCTTTTCCCCAGGGCCCTCCAGTTGCCTCTGTGTAGCTTTGTATTGCAGCCATGTGGTTTCCTTCTGGTTGTCCTCAAGAGCCCTAGATACCATAAATACTTGGCCTTATGAAGTCATGACCCATCAACAAGCCAGCAATGCCTGTTCATAAAGGCCTTGAGTATGAGGAAGGTGAATAGCATCGCTCAGTAGCTGAATACTTTGAAGCAAAATGTTTCCTTTGGTACTTTAAGAAAGTAGAACACTTGTTTCTAATGCCTGGTAGGAAAAGTAATAATTGATACTCAAACTTGGAATTCTTTAGGGTTCTGTTTTTGCTGCCCTCCCAGATTCTTAATTCCCATCAAGAACATAGGTTATGCTATTATTTAAATTCATTTTTACTCTGATAAAGATCAAATGGGTAATTTTAAAACTTTTATCCATCATTCTCCCATCTTCAAGCTGCAAGCATGCCCAAGCTGATAAAGCCACCTGTGATTAAGCTAGCTTGCACTGGCATTTTATTGCATTGCGTACCGTTTCCCAAATTCTGGCTTTTTGCATGTGTCACTGTTGACATTTGATTTGTTTTTTAAGTGTGTTAGTCCACTTGAATTCTAAGGTGGCAAGGTTTTCTCTGCCTTCATACAGAGTTCAGTCTTCAATGACTTTGGGGGAAAAGTGGGAGTTCTGCAATGTGTAGATGCCTTTGCAGGTAAATAGGCAGCTATTTATTTCAGATGCCAAAGAGAATTAACTGCAGGATACAACATTTTTCCTCATGGATTTCAGCCAACGTTTGAGAAATTATTTCATTAGTGACTGAAATATGTAGAGATACATAATTCACTGATCTGTATTGTTTGGGGATGCAGCCACTAGAAACCAAAGGCAAAGTGTTAATAGAAGTCACACTGAGGCTTTGGCCTTCTTCTCATTCTGTTTGTGTGTATTTGTATGTTATATGTATTATATGTATTGTATATTATCATTTCTCTATCAGCTGCAGATCCCCTCATAGCCAGATAGTGGAAGGAGAGGAGAAAATGGATTTATAGGGGGATTGTGTCCTTTAAAGAATTTCCTCTTTCTCTTTTAGTGATAATCCACACCCACATTAACAATGTAATAAGTTCCAAGCAAGTAACTAAAACGTTACACCTGATTCGGAGGGAAAACTTGGCATCTTTAATAGGGAGACTGGAGGGTTGCTCCAGTAAGTTCCCCACTGGCTTCAGCTTTCCTCAGTGTGGTGTGACAGTTGGTATTGTGAGTGACTGCAGGAGAACATCAGGAAAGATGTTTTTCAGCAAGGTGATCTTAGCACTGATAGAGGGCTCTTCTCAAGGGTTTCATAGCAGGCATCAAGCTAACTGTCCATTTTTACAGCATCTGTATCAGAGCGGATGTTTCTTTAGACCCTCTGGCTACTGATAGGGACAAGGTGTTTGATGTCATCAAAGAGCTGTCTTGAAGTTGTAAGACCCTGGAGCCAATGAGTAGTACCAGTTGGGTAAATGGCTTGAGAAGAAAGGCTTTGTGTGTGTTAGGTCTGCAGGGGCCTTGCACATAAACCCATCCTTTCTTGGAATGGTCAAGATTAGAACTGTTGGGGCTGTGATGAAACCCTGCAGCTGTATTGGAGAGGTCTCCCAGATGAGATCTCTGCAAGAGCCAGGGCCCATGCTGTGGCTAAAGCCATCCCACCCTCCCAAAGCAACTAACCTTGTGTCTGGTACCCTTGCTAGAACTGGGACGGGGCTTGTCTAGAAAAGTACTGGAAAAGTAAAAAGTTGGTTTACATTACATCTGTGCCAGAGGTATAGAGCATCCCCCTTGTCCTGCTCACACGGCGAGTGAGGATAGGTAGGAAATGAATGTGTCCACATATGAATGCAATTCTAAAAAAGAAGCAAAAATTAAAGCTAAAATTGCATTAAATCCCCACTTTTATATCTCAACTAAATTCTTAATTAAAAAGTTGTAAGCTTACCGAGGAATGTTTTTCTTCTGTGAGTAAACCCAAAGTATTCTATCATAAGAGAGAGTATCAAAACAGCTGGAAAACCCACATAGCTGTTGCACTGTTCCAGAGTAACTTTTATTTGCCACGTGGTTTCAGGATGTGTTACATAGGCATGCTCTCTATTTAATTGTACGGATGGTCTGCTACGATGATGGTCTGGGAGCAGGAAAAAGTTTACTGGCTTTGAAGACAACAGATGCAGCCTCTGAAGAATGCAGCCTCTGGGTATATCAGTGCAATAGTTTGGTAAGACTTTATGTTTACAGTATGTAATTTAAATATCAATATTCTGATTGAAAAGGGAGATTCTAAAACCCAAGGCCCTTGATGAAGGCTTTTTGGCAGAAGTGGGATTGCTGAATTGAAAAAAAAGTTCTCAATATGCCCTGGCTGAGTTGGGGAGAATTTGCTGACTGCATTTGATCAGCTTAGAGGGAAAATACCTACAGTCCCTGAAATTGCCAGTGAATGTACATGCCTGAGAAAGCTCTCTGCAATCTGAAGAGTGCTATTATGGCTGCTAAGGACAATTCTCCATTTATATTTTCAAAGACAAAAACCTCTTAAGATGGGACTGAGCAGGAAGCGATTGAGTAACAAGGCTGGAAATAGAGCTTGCATTTCTATTTACAAGCAAGGGAAGTGATCCCTTCTTAAGAGTAGAATGCCTTGTCAAGATGCTGTGCTATGACACACACCCCCCCAGCACTGGGGGAACACACAGACTGGCTTTCTAAATGCTAGCATCGTGCTGTGATTAAAGCTAACTACTCTGACTTGTTTCAAAAGAGCTCATTTAAAACAGCTTCCCAGATGTCATTGCAGACCACAGAAATCAAATTAAATCTCACTTGTGCTACTCCATTTTGCATGTCTGCCAAAAGAATGATAAAGGCCACATTCTGCTGTAAATGAGTTTTGAGAGGTTCAGATGTTCTTCAGAAAGTGTTAATGGGTGTGTTTGGGTGGGGTCTTTTTGGGTTGTTTTTTTTAGGAACAAGCACAAGCTATTTGCAAAATGTTATCTACAGCTTTTGATTCAGTTTTAATGTCAGAGAAGCCCTGATGTTCTTCAGCAGCACATGATGTTGTAGCACAAGAGGCTGTTGTGTCGGGAGGAAATGGGGCTGCTTCGTGACACCACAGACTGGCTGCAGCTACAAACAGTCCCAGAAAAGACTCGCTATGCAAACAAGAGCCATGCAGACTTGCACACGGTACTCTGTCATTCCCCAAACATAACTTGAAGAAATCATTCCACCTTCAGCTGCCAGGACAAGACAGGATTTTGTATTTAACATGGTATTTCCACACACCCCCCATTAATGTTTTGTATATTAATGTTAATATTGTAGAAATGTAAAATAAAACTGACACTTCTATCTCTTTGTCTGAAAAACATTTTGTTAATGTAGACTTCCGTTCTGCTTAACCCAGATACTAGAACAAAACAAGGGCAAAGTCATTTGGTACTTTAAACCTCTGATTTTACCCTAGGTTTATTCCCTGCACAGTTCCTACATTCAGCTAAAATCCATAGGATGTAATTTTGCTGCTCAAGTGCTGTTTGTTTGTATTTCCTAAGCAAAGCAGAGTAACAGAAGGGAAGTAGCCAAAGTGATTTTAAAAGTAGTTTTATTTTTCCAGGCATTTGACTGGTTAACAAGAGTAAAATTTATTAATCATGCTCTAATTACAAATCACTGCATCCAGGATGTTGAAAATAAGAGTTGATTTTAGGTTATACAATATATACAGTTGCTCTGCAACTAAACGAAATAAAAACAACTGAATTGAATATTATACATCTCATAGCACTCTAAGCTGCATTTTAAGTGTCACTTGCTCCTTTTTAAACAGTTAACACAGCAACCTAATAGTCTGTCTATTAACAGATTTTTTTCAATCATTATTTTAATCAGATTTGAAAAGTTGTATGAAATATGCCAAAATTTTGGACTTGGAATTCTTAATTTTATATTATAAATAGGTATCTACAGGCTCTAGAATTTCTTTTTCTTATGCCAGAGGAGCAAACTTTGAGAAACATGGAAAATCTAGGGATAAATTTTGCTTAGCTGCTCTTTATTGATCCTCCAGGTTTTATCTGTCCTCACTATTAGTGCTATTAAGTTGTAGTCTAGCAGTTTCCTAGTTTCTAAGTGACCAGTGAACAAGGTGGTGATGTTTTGAAGTGTATTCCTCTTCTAGGAATACTCCTTTTCCTAGGAACTCCAGGAAAATTTGCATCATTGTTTAACTTGACAAGTTGTTACATACACTATAAGATTCTGTGTTAAAAATACTGTACATTAGGAGATCTGTGCAAAATAATATGCCCATTTACTCTCTAGACTCTATCAGGGATAGAAACATACAAAATAGTGTTGCAAACTGAATGTAGCAGGAAGTGGGTAAAACTGTAGTGCTAAACTATTCCTCTATCATTTTACTGACTAATTTGCTTCAACTTGCAACAAAAATATCCTGAAACATTCCAGTTTGTTCCCCATTTACACTGCAGCAACAGCTCTTGGAAAGGGAAGTTATGCATATATGTGGCCGTACCCACACACATGAGAGGCTCTTGCCCAACTGTACCCTTCAGGAAAGGTGATACAAGGTAAGATCAGTGTTGCTCTTCCAGCATGAGCGCAACAGGATTGTTCTCCAAACAAGCATGGATGGTGGTGGCCCATTTTCCACTGTTAAGTATGAAATTGCCGATTTCAATACCGTCTGCCAGAAATTCAAAGTTCTCTTGATCAATCTAGAGATAAAATATTCACAGAACATGATGGACCTAGAGGCTGACTCTTCTTGTCCTATGCCACCAGTTGTCTCCTGTAGTGTAAGCAAAACCAGGCACAATTTCCAAGATAGAAACATCAAAATGACATCAGATGTGTGCTAGTGTTTTGTATTCCATCAGCTGACTGGGAACTCTCCATGGCCTAGCCTTGGTTCACAAATTAGTAAAAAAAAATTTAACAACAGTGTAGCTACCATATAGGTGGGTATATTATATAAATACAGAGTGAGTTAGCAAACCAGCACTGTTTGCAAGGTAGTGGCACACAAATTGTATAAAACTGAAGATAATGTAGTGTATTTGTGAGGTGTCCGATACCTTCTTGACCAAGGGTAATTACCTAAGTGTTCCACCAAATACGTTCCCTCTGTGAACACATTGCTGGATGAGTTAAGAAAATTCAAGAATTTAAAAACAAAGTCCCAACACTATAATGAGACAAGTGTAGGAAAAGCTCTGCAATCCATCATCAAGGTAAAGTACATTTCAGGAAGTGCAGTTTTCCTATCCGTGAGTTAATGTAGTAACTCGCTAATATTGCCATAGTTTAGTTAACCAGCAGTAGTTACATTAAATGACCAAAATGGATGTAACGTACATAAAGAACATTCAGAAAATAGGTTCTACTCACGTGCAGCATAGTAAAATGAAACAGTCTCAAGCTCACAAAATTAGAACTAGGAAGTTCAACAACTAACACAGAGTTCAGATAACTTGAAGCAAATATCTACATCCATTCTGAAAGAAAGAAGTTTCTCCTGTGGTAAACTGAAATACTTTTTCACTTTTACCTGGCCAAAGACACCCAATTGAAATAGTTTCTTCAGTAACTGTTGACATCCTGGATGACAGCCAGTAAGGCAAGATGCTGAGTGAGTCTCATTTAGAATTACACAGCAGCTTGTATGTTTTGGTTCCAACACTTCAAATGAATTGGATAAATTCACTGCCCTGTTAGATGCACCATTTCTTTGACTGGGGAAGCAACACTGAACTGTGGTATTGTCATGTTAGAAAACAGAGAATAAAATTACAATGAATTGATTGAAAAGAACATTCATTATGTTGTGATGCTCACACTTACATGGATATTGACTGTTAAAGCTTTTCAGTTCACCTTGAAAAATACAGGAAGAGTTCTTTTTCTTAAAGTGTAAACTGCTCACGAGAGGTTTTCACATAGAAAAAAGTTCTAAAAGTCCCAAAAACAGACCGATGGCAATAAAAAAAGTAAGCTACAGTACCTAGGACTTGGGCAGTGCTCTGGCAAGGTGTCTGCAAATAGGTAGATGAAATGAAATAGAGCAAAACTTGTTTCTGTGACTGCTGGAAATGAGAAATGTCTCCACTTATCAGTAGCAATTTAGTCAACAATAAAGTGCACAAATGATACAGGGAAAGCTCCTTTCCGACTGGGATCTCCATCAATATGACCAATCTGAAAGAGTCCAGATATTTTCAAGTTAGTCTCAAAATGGCATTTCAGTACCACCAAGATGAATACCAGTGACCTTCCTGCCTGTAGCACAACAAGCCTCTTCATGCATTACTTCTGCTGTAGCGGTGTGTTTCTTTTGCAAACAGGAAAATTCAGTCCTACAGGGTGCATTTGTTTCTCAGTTACAGACATTTCCCTTCCCCCAGATTCCAATCTTTTAGCCTGTTCTTTGAAAGTAACACCTCTTAATGCAGTACCACTGCTGCATCGTTTCAGCGCATTCTGTAATGCCTCACAATCCGCAGTTTGCCTGTGTTAAGTTGCTTCTGCTTCCCCCTCTTAGCAATCACCGAAAAGCAAAAAGATGGATCAGGCTTCAACAGTTTTGTGTTTTACATTAGTCTATTTGTGTTTACACGGCACTACTGTCAATTTAAATGCAATCTGAAGATCTATTCTTCACTAGCTACCAGACTAAGGCAAGTGTTTTCATGCATAACAATTTCCCGAGACCTTGCTTTAGGTGATGAGACTCTGGAATGCAAATAACTTGAGATGGTTTTCCAGCTCAAACAGATCATTTCTCAATCTCACTCAGCTGAAGAATTAGGACAGCAAAAAGCTGTCTTCTAAGGCCCACCCCACAGCATCTGTAGAAGCATCAGATTCTTAAATTGCTGACACCCCCCAAGAATCTCCTGAATCCCCTGTGTATTGTGAACCCTACTAACACTGATCAGGTTTTCTTTTTCTGAATGAGAAAAGCTAAAAAAATCTGTCTGAAGTTTGATTAGTTTTTTCTTTAAGAGGAAATTTCTGAAATCAGGTTTCCATGGGATGAAACTTTTCTTGTTACTTGGAAACCCACTGGGGAATCCTCTAAAGTCAGTGTCAACTTCCAGGTTTCGTTTATTTCTTTCAAAGTGTGTTACAGAATATAAAGAATACTCACCCACCACTCCTGGTCTTCTTCACCATCAACCACAATAATATCTCCCTCTGAAAAAGTTAGCTCATCTGGGTTATCTGCTACACAGTTGTAAATTGCTTTTACTCTTTTGGGTTTAGTTTTTGACTGAAATATAAAAATAAGCAAGTGTAAATAATACAGCACAGAAGATACAGAATAGACTTGGAGTTGATCTAAACAGAGCCTCAGAACTGCTTCCAACCATTATTTTTGAGAAGTTGGAGTTTAGCTACATGTTTTATGCTGGGTGCTCATGCTTCAGGCTGAATTTGGCAGCATCCAAAGCCTTTTGGAACCACTGCACCACCATCGTGGTCCAGGTTTTCCTTCAACAATCTTCCATTTTTGCTCATCCAAACCTGTCTTCAGAGCTCTACATCACTGCAGTGAGTACGATTTTATTCAGAAGATGGGGTGATCAAGATCAAGTGCTATACAGCAAGTGTAACAGCAGCTGCATTATCAGAAAGAAGCCTGAGCCATCTGCTGATATGCTCCCTTTTAATTTACTAATCCCATTTCGGCAGTGTATAAGCCCTCTGACAAGTTCTCTGTCTCTGTGATGCTTTGCTTTGAGGACTGCAAACCACAGGAGTGGTTCAGCAGCTCTTCCAATAGGAAAGTTTAGTAAGGAGCTGCAGTATTGCAGTACTTCAGTGACACTCCAATCCTAGCTGTGTTCTATTTGAAGTGATGATGAAATTGTTTTGCTCTGGTATCACAGCATCCACCATCCTACTTTCACACCTCTCTCAGTGCAACCCAGCCTGCTGCTGCATTTGTTTTCAGCCTTCTCATTCTCTGTCTCAGACCAACAATAATGGTACCCACACAGTGTTTCCACATGAGGAGCAAAGAGGCACAGGACCTGGAAGCAGAGAATTAGCTTTCTGCCACAAATCTACCCTTTTCTCCATTTGCCCACCCATAGCCTGCAACAATCTCTCCTTTCTACCCTAAGATGTCAGAGCAGAGCTTTAAGTGCTATAAGGTCCAGAGTCATCTGCTAATACAGTGGGTGTCTGGGACAGAGGCTCCAGATGGGACAAGGAAAGGAAGGCCTCATCACCATCCTGGAATCCCCCAGGGACTGGTTGGAGCTTCTAGTTAAGTCAGCAATGGAACAGGACACCTGTAAGGGGAGAAGAGACTCCACTAAAGTCTGCTTCTCTCCACGAGCAAAATAGTTTGCTGTGGACAGTACAGCCCAACAGACTCTTAATGTCCCATTTTGCTAGAGCTGAGCACCATGCAGACAAATAGGTGCAAGAGAAGATGGGGAAGGAGAGAGGTAACATGGTTGTTATGCTCCTCTGTAGGCATCCATTTGCATTTTAGTATGAAACACCTGACCTGCCCAGACCAAGCATGTCCTTCGTCTCTGTCTGTGGGCACACCCCTGTGAGCTGGCCGCTTGCACTGCATGACAGCAGTTTTGCCAGATGCTCTATCTCAGTCAAGTTACAGTTTAAATCACCACCTTTTAGGTCAAAAGGGAGAAGCTTCACATCAGTACAACAGTGGTAAATTGGCTAACTTCAAAGTGCAGTAATTACACATAGTTCTTTGTCCTCAGAAGGCAAAGAAATTAAAATAGATCTCATTCCCAGAAGACTAAAATCTTCCACGCAAGTTTCCCATGTATCTTCAATGTGGTTTTAAAAATCTAAAAGACACTTTGAGGAAAAAGAAATGAAAAAAGAAGGTATTTCAATCTGAAAAATAGGCTATTGGGCAAAGGCACTGTACAGGATATAAGCCACTGCGTACATGTGCATGCATAACTAAAGCTGTCTTTCTTTACTCAAGGAGCACTTCCGCACTCATTTCCTAAATCTGGCCTGGCCTCTAGATTCTCTGACAGGGTTAAGACTTAGCAAAAAAGGCTGGAGTATAAAGCTAAATGGAACGATTTAGCCAAAGTACTTTAGCTAGACTGATCTAGCTAAAGCTCTTTAGCTGAGGGGCCCGTGACTAAATCTGAGCTAAGATGCTTCAGCTAGATTGATTTAGCAAAAGCACCTTAACTTAACTAGCACACACATCCTGAGCCAGGTTTCCCGTACTTCTCGCTCCTATGACAGAAGAGAATCATCCAGCTGATTTTCTCAGTCTCACACAATTCACCCTACTGAAGCCCTAGAGACATCTGGAGGGTCAGATTTGTGCTTCCTATTATGTGCAATTAATATTAAACAGTGGAGACACTGACTGTTCCTAGAAACTAGCCAGCACTGCCTGTTCACTTACAAATAAAACAATTTATCCTATAAAACAAAAAAGGAAAGAAGATAAATAAGCTATAACTTTCATTTATACAGAAAGCCAGGTAATGAGCTGTTTCAGAACCAACAGATGTGTTGGAAGGACATAGTCAGTGCTCATACCTGAATCCCAAAACACACAAAAGAAATCGTGATCAGGGTCCAACAGCTTCACAAAGTAAGTATGGAAATTCCCTCAGTGTATGTAAGCAAAAGGGACACGTACTCAAATTTACACTACTTAGACCACATAATTTTATTGTCACCTAAAACATGAAAGTTATTTAGATGCAAGACAAGACAGTGACTTGGTTGAACAAGAGTGAGGGAGACAAGAAATCAGATTTCATACTCCCAACTAATGCAAGAAGAATTCCAGATATCTCTGTGGCTTTTCAGTATTATCAGATGAGAAACATGTAATAGGAGTTCTAAGAGCTCAAGACAGACATGCAAGGCTATGCACACAAGCACTGAAGTCCCACCTGGAGAGTTACTATTTCAGCAGGCATGGCTGAGGAAAAGACGGCTGAAGGGAGAGAGACACAGGACTGAAGAGGGCAGCTCTTTTCCTTACAGCCCACTAGTAAGACAATGGCAGAGCCAGGAACAGCATGACTCCTACCTCTCAGTTTGTTATTTACCTACAGCACCATGCTCCTACATGGAATGTAAAGCATGAAACAGCTCAGACCCAGTTACATACAGCATCTTGGAAAGTATGGACTCTATGCTGTGATTTGCTTACTGCAGAGAAATACTGTCATGATCAAGAACATAGATGTTTTATGTCTATCACACAAGAAAGCAACATAAAATTGGAAAAAAAGACCAAAGACATAGATGAACCACACATGATGTACAGCTCAACTGACATCTGGGAATACATACCTTTACCTACACCAGTATAAAAATAAAGGTATTGACACTAATATGTGTGTTACCATTCATGGTCCTTGTTTACAAATAAGAGTATAGAAAGGCCACACAATCAGATCAAGGGTCCATCTGAATACAGTATACCTTTTTTAAGTTGCCATAAGGCTGGAGGAGGTGAAGAAGAAGAATATACAGTACTTCCAGCCTTCCTCTTCACCCTTCGACCACCTTCTGGCTGGGGGTGTCTCAAGACAGATGTGGTTTCTGTGTATGTACCAAGACATTTCTCTCCTGTCACCCAGTGAATGTATCACAAAGAGATGCAAAGAGAAGCAACTGCACAAAGAGCAAACTTCTTTTGGTTTGAGCTTGACTCCTACTAGTCTTGTCTGAAGCCATTTGATCTACCTATGTGAACAACTATATCTACTTCCATTATAAAAGTAAGCACAAAAGCTTATTACTTACTTCACTGAAGTTTAAGAATGAAGTTACACATGATCTGCAAGTGACTCACCCATCAAGCTCATCTACAAGAGACTTAAGCATCTTAACTACCTTGAGTAAGTCAAATCATATGTTCTGGGGATTATCTTGGGCACATTTGGACATAACCAAAGAATCCATATTTCTTTTCCTTGGTTTCTCTTTGGTTTTTTGTTGGTGTTCTTTTTTAAAGTTATTCTTTATTTAAGATCACATAATATCGTACAGCAAATGTAAGAAAAGCAAAGATTCCACAAACATTTAGTATAAATCACCCACATATTTAAAACAGGATACAGGCTTTGTATTTTTCATGATTTTCACACCTTCTCCATAACAGGATACACTCGTATGTCAACAGTGCGTTTGACAGAATGCGGAAGATGTAATAAAGTCAAAACCCAGATTTTGCCTACTTACTATTTGTGATTTCCTTGGCATTGGTGCTGGTGGCTGGATCTGTGCCAAAGTATTTGATGTTGAACTGGTTTGTGTTACTGGAATTTCACATACAGAAGATGAGTCTCCTGCTGCTAAGGTAAGTAAAACAAGTAAATTTTAGGCAGGCTTTAAAAAAAAAAAGGTAAGAGTGATGATACAAACTGAAACCAAATCTATGGTGCTATTGGTCTTTAAAGGACACAAGTAATTTTATATCCCATCAGTATTTAATTTTTTGATGTTTTTTCTAAAGAACTTTTCTATCCTTTTTCTTATTGAAAAAGGCCTCTCTTCCCAAAGACAATTGTCTAAGACCTTTCATACTGCACATAAGCTAAAAGACAAAAAAAGCCTAAAAACCAGACAAGAGCAGGACCAGGTATCCCATTTCCCCATTTGCTCACTACAGACTGTGTGCTATTAAGAAGCTTTCATTCCTACTACAGATTATCAATATCAAGATGCCCCCTTCACAGAAGACTCATGACACAGATGGCAGACAGTGACTAGCAAGTTCCCCTTGGGTGTGTCAAAGGGAATGGAAAAATAATCAAAGTAAGAACCAGTGAACAAAATATGTACAGTGGAAGGGGAAACTGGGTAGGAGACACTCCCCTACAACCACCACAGGATCCATACCAACTTTAATTTGGACATTTCTGAGATGACATTACTGTCATAATTCTCCTCCCTTGGAGATACACAAAAGCCATCTGGACATGGTCATGGGTAACCAGCTCTGGGTGGTCCTGCTTTGAGCAGAGGAATTGGGCCAGAGGACCTCTGGAGGTCCCTGTCCACCTCAACCATTCTGTGGTTCTAATTCTTTTTACATGGCCCCACTATTTACATTAACTGGCCCATAGCTGTGTTTATGCAGAAGAGCCTGAGGCATCAGGGCCTACACAAGCAAGAGGAGAAACAAGAATGCTGGTACTGACTGCATTTAAATGTGTAAGGTAAATAAAAAAATCCCCACAGTCCCTTAGACTGTCATAATAATATCTTAATTACAATAAAATAAAACTGTAAGCCATTATTACCAGTTTGTTGTAGAGACCCAAGTCCTCTGGACTGCCCTTTGTTAGTTAAGCCAGATGACTTCTCAGTCCTGTGCAGAAAGTTAGAAATTCATTCATTTAAGAAACAATCAAGAACTTGAAACACAACAATACAAAATACTCTCCAAATTATACCACATCTGCAGTATATTCTGGTGACAGCTACTTTGCTTCATATTTTTGATTATGCCTATTGTTTCAGTTATTTAGAAACATAAGGCAGAATAATAATATAGATTCAATTACTGCAATTGGTGTAGAGCAGATTTTATCTTCCTTAAGTTCTGAAGTTCTTTTTGCTCCCATTTCAAAATTCTTTCTTAAAATTATGCACCCACATTAATCTGCACATTATAGCAAGCTTCAGCAAGTTACTTCTCCCTTTTATGTAAGTGTGGTATATGCAATCAAAGGACTAAAAAGGGAGCTCAAAGGTTGTTTACCTCTTTCATTCACAAAGGATCAACCACATATATTATTTATCTCACATATACACATACATGTCCCTGTATCTTATAACTATCTAAGTTTGTACAGGCTGTCCTCTGCCAGATTTTCAGTGTCAGAGAATCCAAATATTCCCAGATAAGTTACTATGATATTTCCCTTTGCTTACCTTTGGAAAACTTTCCCTAGTATCTTATAGCAAAAATATATTATTCTTGCTACAACTTAAACAAAGGTCTTTTTTTTGTACATATTTGAAGGCATGCATTCTTTTTTAAAAAATACAAGAGAATCTTATTTCTTCCAGACTTTTCTCACAGGTCATATTTTCTACACTTCTCATTATCCTACTTATATCCCCTGGTTTCTGCCTCACTATTTTGTATCTTTACTTTACTGTAATGCCTAAAACTGAACATAGCAGTCCAGCTGAGTCAATTGGAAGGATTAATTCAGAGTTTGCATGCTATAATCGAACAATACTATTCCTCTTTGACTTTTCCACAACAGCATGAGTGTCTGACTTACTTCTATTTATGATTCACTATGTCCTTGCAGATCCTGCTCTTAAGGACTTCTGCTTAACCATACTCTGCTGTTCTTCATGCTTCATTTTTGTAGTTGATAGTTCTTAAGTACTAAGTGTTGCTTACTGAATGACACCCCTCTTCTCCCTTGACTACTACTCCAGTTTCTCAAGGCTGCTTTGGATATAATCGCGTTTTCCAGTACACTTGTCTCTCCTAACTTTGTTTCCTGCAAATTTAAAAATGATATTTTCTGTTCCAGATCTCCCTACCCCTGCCATGAATGAAAATATTGAATGGAACCAAACCTATGCAAACATGTGAACAGTAAATGGCACAATCAGACATAAGATCCCGTCATTTCTTCTTTTTTATTAGATGAGAATTAACAATGGATTATTCTTTATGGCTTCTTATTTCCATCACAGCTAAGCATTCTGTAGGTAATTTGCATGTCATACAATCTTAAATAGCTAGGCTGTCTTTAGTGTGGGAATCCTTGTTATCTTCTCCATTAGTATCTGCCTTCTGTTCACTACCATACACTAGAACACGTAACTGGCAACGGTATGCATGCTTTACAAATGACTTGCATGTTATATACCATAAACTTGAAAAGTTACTATTAATTATTAAGTATATTAAATACTAAAATGATATCAGTTACCCAGGAATAGGCTTTCTCTGAGAGATTCTACTAGGAGGCTGTGGGGGCAGTGGTGGTGGGATTGGCTTAGTTTGTGGAGGAGGTGGTTGCTGTTTAGATTGCTGGTTCAAAGCTTCTATAATGCTGGCTGTCTTTGCCACTGGAGGTGGTGGTGCTGGAGAAAGCACATCTATAGAAGGAAGTTGAACAGTGAAATTGAATTAAATTTCTGTTTAGCATTTTGTTTCTTGGGTTCTCATCACAGTTTTCCCTGTTACAGGATTTACCCCCATTCAAGAAAAATGCTTTACTACATGTAATCAATCACTTAAACAGAAAACTTTAAACAGAAATCCTTCCATTAGCCTTAAACAGAAATCCTTCCATTAGAAGAAGGACCTCTTTGGAAAGAGGTTAAATTTTGTTCTAACTAGTCACAGACAGAGAGCTCACAAGTACTTCAATTCATCAAAGCATTAAAGTACAAGCAAAGAAATTTCTCACTGAAGTCAGTCATATTCTTGAAAATAGTAGTTCAGAATGTATTTAATAGTACTAGTATTGTTTGCTCAATCAAAGCTTACAGTTTGTGTTTTACGGGAAAGTAACTGAGTGAATAATATCCAAGAAATTTTAATTACAGGAATGTCTTAAAATCCTGTTATGATTAAAATCTAACTTAACATTAGGTTTAGCAGTTAATTAAAATTTCTATTGAATTCTTGAAACCACAGCAATAGCAACTGGCAATGCATTAAAACATCTTTTTGCATTCCTATGGTCTGCAAGAATCAAGCACAATGGGGAGACACAGCCCCAGGCCTATACTCATCTTTACAACTAGTAAGAACTACAGCATTGAAACTACATATATCAAGTGTAGAACTCTTCAGCTCTAGTTACAGGTAGCATTTCCTGTTGACCCTGCACTACACTATACAGTCCTCACTGGACCATCAAAGAAGACAGTTCATACGAAGTTACTGCATGGAAGCGACAGGCCAAAGCTACAGTCACCAAAAGAGGAAGTATGAGTTGTGGAAATGGAAAAATAAGCCAACTATGATTAGATACAGCAGAAGGGAAAACAGGGGAAAGTGGAAACATACTTGTAGATGTTACACGCAATGGCGGCACAGGGGGATGAATAGCTGGTGGATCTGATGAAGATCTCTGCCTGCTTATACTTTCCACTCCTAAAGAATTTGTCTTCCACACTGCATTAGATGAAGAAATTGTCTGAATACCACTGCCAAGAACTGAAGGCTGAACTAAAAAGAGAGGAAAATACTGTATTATTATCATTGCTTACCCTAACCACAAAGTGTTCATTTCACACCCGTGCTTTTAGAAATGGTGCAGCTTGACCACCATATTCATCAGCAGAAACCACTGCCATTCTGCTGGAGTGCCAGAGCAGAAATCAGAGGTTGGTGTAAAAAATTACACGGAAGTTTCTGGGTGAAGCCTTACTAACACCTTACCTAAATAAAATTTGTCTCCAGTCATTACTTTAAAATATGTCAACATTTGAAAAAGCAGAAATCTCTCAACAAGACAAGAGAAGGCCAAATCTTGCTACTTTCTTTAATCTCTGATAGCTGTAATTATCTTTAATCCCTGACTGATACCCATAATCTTCTCAGTTACTGCAAGAAAAGGACCTCACTCTCAGCATTAGCATTAGTAGACATTGCTGACTCAAAATGAAACATCAGCTTTGACTTGAAATTAAGAAGCTATAATAACTAGTCATGAAACAGTTACAAGGTGCAACTTCTTTGAGGCCTCCTAAATGACTCCATTCTTAGGCTGAAGAGTAGCCTTCTCATTTTGTAACAACTACAGGGTTTCTTCATAAAGTCAGTATTTTCCACGTATCGTGCCACTTTTCCCTACTCAGCACATGAGCATCATATTAAGAAAAGATGAAAAGGAGTAAGGTATGAATATTAGGTTGCAGGGAAAAGCATAAAAGGTTCAGAAGACTTGGAGAACAGCCTAAAGCTAAGAAGATAGAGGAGTAATAATACACCATGAGTAATAATACATCATAAGCATAACAACAACATCCAACAACATCAGCAATCAACAAGAAGCTAAGATTGATGATACTATTACAGCTTTTAACTAAGAATATAAAACTGCAGGCTAATACATTGCTAGAATAAAAAATATGAGCTAATAATCTAAACCAGGCAGCATGCTTTCTTGGAGTGAGTTGCACTATACCAGTGCCAAGAAGTCTGGGGTTGGGAATGAAATTAAAATGACACTCTTTCAAAAGTGTCATTTAATCATGGGCAAACAGTAGGTAAAATAGTATGGTCGTCCATGATTAAAATAATATGAAAGGGTAAACCAGTCTTTTTAACTATCCAACTGTATTACTAATTTAGAGATAGAAATCTGACAGTTAAAACACCCTATGAAAATTCCTTGGGTGAATCTTCCTGTTTGGTGGGGAAAACATTCCTTTCCATCAAGTAAATAGTGTCTAAATACTAATCTTAGACTTCATACAAAAATATTAGATGAAAGGAATCCCATCTTGGTTAAGTTTCATATGCTGCTAAACTTTCCCCAGTCCCATGCTACCCTTTTGAAGTAACCCAATACCATGCTGCTCTTTGCTCAAGGTAGAGCAAAGATAACCTAGATAACCAGATAATCTCCAGTGGTCCCTTCCTGCTTCAACCATCCTGTGATATTTTAAACCAATTTTTATGCCGCAGCCAATCCTGCGAGACTTTTCATATTACACAGATGTTCAATTTGTGTTCAATCTCCGACACAATCACTGGTGTATGAAGTCTTGCACTGAACTCTGCATAGTGCTCCCAAATGCAGAAGCCACTCATATATGCCTGGAACATTTCCCTGCTCGTACCTCCTCTTACAGAGTCTGAATTATAGCACCATAGAAAAGCACGTTTACACATTTTTTTCTTGAACTTTACAGAAATTCAGCATCCATGAAAGCTACTGGATTAGTAATGATATTAAAACAATGAAAGACACTGCACATCTACTCTACAGAGAAGACCTATACAGATTTCTCTATGCTTTAATATGTTCCAAGCGCATTATATACGAAGATTAAAATGAAGTTCACACCACCAGCTTTAATGGTAGATTTTGCAAACACACAACCCTTCTGAAGCAGGATGAGACGTACATTTTACACTTTTCTGACCAGGGTATAACTAGTAATTCGCAGTTACATTTTCAGTCAGCTAGCAGTTCACTAAAATCAACCAGCCCACCACACCATAACACTTTTACTTCAATGACCTTGAAGCATGTATTTATTAGAAGATGACTTTCAGAAGGTTAAAATCTCTTGTGTTCTGCATAAACTCTCCTTTCTCCCAGGTCTTAAGTGGTTTTCCACAGCACCCAAATGCTATTGAAACTGTATATTTAAATTGAACTCTGACAATGACATCTTCAAAAAAAGAAGTATGAAAAGATTAAAACCAAACTAAGTTGCTGAACGAAATTGCTTGCAACCCTCCTTTCAATAAATTTCTTAACGCTATTGAGATTATCTGGGCATTGTTTTCCCCAAACACAACTGCATATGTTCTTGCAGGTATACTGAAAATCTAACCCAGAACAGGTTGTGCAGATTCACTTCAAGCATACAAAAATTGGAATCATCAACAAACTGTTCCAATCCTTACCTGTGCAAAAATAACTGTAAAAGAAAACCTAAAAATGTAAAAATAATTTTAAAAGTTATGATCCCATTCTTCTAACATACAGTGATACTTTGATGTTAGTACCTTTGCCAATATTCCTTGGAGGTAGAGGAGGTGCACTACTTGTAACAGGTACTGCAGGCTGAATGGGAGGTGGACTGCCACTGAGTATTGCTCCATATGTTTCATTCTGTAATATACTTGGCATAAATCCTCTTTGTTTATCCTTAGCAATGTTTGCTGCATCTCTTGCCAAGGATGCTACATTAGGCTGAAGTTGGTTTGATCCAAGCTGATAGAAGCTGACAGGTCTGTCCTCTCTCCGGTTGGGACTGGGTTGCTTAAACACAGTAACAAAAGTATTTACTGATACCACATCAGCTATACTCATTTTATTTATTAGTTGATAAATACTTATTACTTATAGAAAGTTACTAGCTTCTAGAAAGAAAAAATGGCTTCTAAATGCTTTTCTGTTGCTTTTAATATGTAATCTAAAAAACTACATTCCACCCCCTTCAAGACAAAGAAATAGAGCACATTAAAAAAAAAAAAATTCATTAAATGTGAATTGCATTTTGAAACAATTATCGTTTTCTCTGTAGCGTGCTCCTACAGGATATACTGCATCCTCATATACACAGGGCTAGACTCCTAGCGACAGTAAACACAGACATTCAGACTGGATCAAGTGGTTTCCCTGCATCAAAACAGCAGACAATATTTTCAGAAGTAAACAAACAGCTAAAGATCCAAAGCCTCAGCTGAAGTTCAGCAGGATTAGATAAAATAATCTTAAAATTAGATAATAGATCATTATCTCAAAACACAGACACAGTTGTTTCAAAGTATTCTACCTGTAGCTCAGCCCACTACGAATTAGGAGCCGAAACTCATGAACTCTTTTCAGCTCATTAGTATCACTGGATGAGTTCAGAAGATTACTTCAGCTGCCAGCTGGGATGGAACATTGCTCAACCCATGCACATTATCAAATGACATCTAATTAGTTATCTTTGAGATTTACAGCAAGTCATCTGCTTGCTATGCACGCTTAGCATTATTCTCCCTGTTTCAATAGCAAGCGTAGTAATCACTGTTGTCAAATGACAATTAAGATTTTACAATATATAAATTCATGCGGCTAGTATAGGAATGGGTTGTAACGACTCACAGCTCAGAGAGCATAAATATGCCTTTAGAAATAGTGTTAGATAAAAACATCACTGATTATCTTTATGAAATTAAAATAACAATATATAATAATAGCATTTGGGCAGAATAAAGATTTACACCAACAGTCTCATAAATAAGCAATTGATTTTCCTCTGAATATATTCAATGCCTACTGTGGATTGATCATGTACAGCTTTTAGACATATTATAGCACAGCATTATAGTTCAAAGACTTACCAGAATGATGTATGTGACAGCCCGACACATTAATCCCTACCTTTACTTCGGCTTAGCAGCCTCACTCCTGACTGGCTGACACTCTCCACTCCCTGACCTCCCCATTGTCCTGGTTCTGCTATTTATTTCAGACGCTTCTGCTTTCTAAAGCAGCAGAAAATTTGTTTTGTTTTGTTGACTTAGCTTTTCACTGGTTCACCAAACTGAAACAGCTCCACATAGGGACAAATGTGTGCCAGAGCAGAAGCAAAGGATGAGTGAGGTAGGATCATGCAGCTGCGGTGTGGAACAGCAGCAGAAACCAGACACATTGTCTCAGACTTCTGCTAGGTTAGTATCGCTTTTATATGAAAAATTCTGGACTAAAGAACTTCAGTTTCAGACATGACGAAGATTATAAAATCTATTCAATTCCTTTACCAGAGACAAGCCCAATAGCTAGACATCTATAAACAGAACTCTGATGTGATCCTAAGCAACAGCAGTATTCACCAATGCACTCAATACAGTCACAGACACTAGTCTGTGATTAATAGCCCTTAATCTCCTTTCAAAAGTCCCTGTAGTACAAGCCTATTAATAGTGGGCAGTGAAGTAGCAGTTTCATTACTTTAGCCTCATTGCTGAGTAGCAGATAACTTCCTATATGAGATGGAGCTCAGGGACTAGCCAAGAAGAGAATGCTCAACTGCAGAAAGCAATTAAAAGAAGTGAAGGAAAAAAAAACAGATAAAAATGCAAATTTAGAGTGTCCCAGAAAGGGATTTACTAAACATTTACTTGTAAATTGCCCAGAAGGTTTTACACCTGGAAAAAATTAAACTTCCAAATTACAACAAAGTTTAAAGCTGCTTTATCAAAAAGGTCATAATTGCTATTATTATCTTTGAATGGTGGTACAATACATAGGAATACATAAATATTAGGATATACTATGGAAGCTCACCTAGAAGAACAGGACTTAGCAGCTTGCAGATTCCAGATTCTTGCACAGATATCAAAACTCTCAAGAAAAATCTTAAATCTCAGAAGGTAGCAATTGTACTTCAAAAGGGATGGCCTGCGAAAATGTTTTTTTGCTCTTTGTTGCTACCCAGTTCAAGTCAAGCACCAGAAGGAATAGCTACCTCAGACTATAAAGAGACAGGACACGGGCAGAAGAATCCTAAGTAGACAGGATCTTGCAAAAATTGTACTTTACAACAGAGGAAACACTGACGCCAAAACTAAGTCTCCAAATCATTAAGCCAATTCAATGGTTTGATGATCAAGTATTTTTAAAGACATTCTGTGAAGGCAAAGAAAATGAATCTACGACTGACAGTCTTCAGTATTTCTGAAAACACAGAAAAAACCAACACACAAGATTTGATTTTACTCTATCAGCAATTCATGCCCTAGCTAAGATGGGAGACCTGGCAAGAGAAGTATTAAAATGCTAAAACTTCTATTAAGAAAAAGACAAATTTCACTATGCAGAGGAGAAAGGGGTTTTTTGTTAGCTACTTTCAAGAGGGGAAAAAAAGGTTGTGATAACATCTGAAGATTAACTAACATAAAGCCTATTGTGTATTCCTTGTGCTTTATAAAGGAAGGAGAAAGGGCGTAAGAAATTATAATACTGCACACACAAAAGGGACAAACCCATCTGTTCAATACTTTTATGGAATACTTCCAATTATGAAAGTTTCAGAACATCATTAGTATTTAGGAGCCTATATGTTATTCCGAATTACTTGGTCCCCAGATAAGCAAGTCATTTTTGTTCAGGTATCAAAACACAGTCATTTGTTCCCTCCCTGTATGTTTAGATGTTAAATACTTTTTCAAGTTGTCCCCTAAATTGAGAAATTAAATGTTGAAAATGCAACGATGCTCCTATGCTGCTGGAATACTTGTAATATGATCACCCTTAGAGATATTGAACAACCATCTGGACGTGGTCCTAGGCAACTGGCTCTAGGTGACAATGCTTTAGCAGGGACATTGGGCCAGATGACCTCCAGAGGTCCCTTCCAACCCCAACCATTCTGTGATTCTGGATCCAACAGCACCACAAAACCACCAGATATTTCAGGTATGAAAAGAGAAAAAACAAAAAATATTTTTACATCAAGATTCAGAATTAAGACCCTACCCTGCTGTTAATAGATGTAGCTTATTTAATGCACAAGTTTAGTTACCCTGAAGATAAGTCAATAAATAAATTGTTCCAAAATTAAAGTCATCAACTGCAGCTATATCAGAAACATAAGGAGATATTACAAGGTGCCTCTCTGTTTCTTTTGCAAAGGCAATTTTCCCAGCTCATATTACTTCTGCTTCACCACCAGAAGACCTAAATATTCCTGATGTACTGAAACAAACTATTGGCTCCGTTAAAAAGAAGATACTGCATGTGGCTAATCGTAATTTGATCATCACCACAGAGTCATAAGTTTTATACCTTAAAGAGAAAAAAGATGACAAACTATAATTTTAGGAACTAAAATTTAAGCTACTAGATTTTACTACCAAACTTTATTTCACAATGACTTCATAACTACAGTAGAAGTTAGTATTACTGAAATCATTACATACATCATGCTTACACATATGCATAGAAAAATAGTAACGTACTGATACAGACCTGCAGCTTTTCATCCACATCATCATCACTTTCGTCCAGATCTTCATGAAGTAATCGCCACTCATATTCTACATGAACGTGAGAATTAAATCTTCCAGATAGTGCTTGAGTAAGCTAAGGAAAAAAAGATGACTGTTGACACTTATACACAGTACTTATTTTACAACAAGCTATTCAAAACCAAATAAAAAACACTTAGAGAAGGAACCTTGGGTTTTAAGTACAAATATTACTGTTAAAGAAAGGTTTCAGTAACCTAGAAAGTTACTGGGGTATGTTTAAAGAACTAAGCTCTGGGACCAAATACAACACAAATAAATCAAAAGCAAGTAGGCTTTTCATTAACCATGGTAGGTCCATTCTTCAATGCAGGTCCATTCTCTGTTTTCTGACAATAAGCACCACGCCCTATTTGCTCTGATTTAGAAATTGTAAGTCAAAGAAAGCAACTGCAATGGAAGATTGGTCTGAATCAGACTCACTTATCAAGAAGCTTTGACCCCATTAATCCATTTTGCTTGTTTACTAAAAGTAGTAATGGTAGCCAACTTCTCTTCATAGAATCACAGAATAGTTTAAAGATCATCTAGTCCATGCCCCACTCCTTACAGGCAGGAATTATCTTTCACTAGATAGGTTGTTCAAAGTCCCGTCCAATCTGAGCACTTCCAACTCTGGACAACAAGAAAAGGCCTTCCTCCGCAAAAAGTACTTGAGTGATTAGACTTCAATAACATAGCAGACATTTAGAATCACAATCATTTAGGTTGTAAAAGACTTTGAAGATCATCGAGTCCAACTCTTAACCTAGCATTGCAACATCCACTACTAAACCATCTCCTGAAGTACCATATCTACACCTGTCTTTCAAATACCTGCAGGGATGGTTACTCAACCACTTCCCTCCACAGCCTGTTCCAATGCTTGACAACCCTTTTGGTGAAGTAGACTTTCCTAATACACAATCTAAACCTCCCCTGGCACAACTTGAGGCTGTTTCTCACATCCTATAGCTTATTACTTGGGAAAAGGGTAGTTCAGGTAGTTGTAGAGAGCGATAAGATCTCCCCATTCGGCCTCATTTTCTACAGTATAAACAATCCCAGTTCCCTCAGCCACTCCTCAAAAGACTTGTGCTCAAGACCCTTCACCAGCTTTGTTGCCCTTCTCCGGACATGCTCCAGCACCCCACTGTCCTTCTTACAGGAAGGGACCCAAAACTGAACACCGTATTCGGGGTGTGGACTCACCAGTGCCAAGTACAAGGGGATAATTAACTTCCCTAGTCCTGCTGGCCAAACCATCTCACACAGCCAGGATGCTCTTGGCCTTAGCCACCTGGGCACAGTGCTGGCGCATGTTCATGAGTATGACAGTGGTGGTCAACCACCACTCCCTGGTCCTTTTTGAGTGGGCAGCTTTCCAGACACTCTTCCCCAAGCCTGTAGTGTTGCTTGGGATTGTTGTGACCCAAACGCAAGACCTGGCACTTTGCCTTGTTGAACCTCATACGATGGGCTCCTGGCCCATTGATCTGGCCTGTCCAAATACAAAGGCCTGTCTGCAGAGCCTTCCTACCCTCCAGCAGACCAACACTCACAGCCAACCTGGTGTCATCTGCAAACTTACTGAGGGGATCCCTACTTGTGGATATGAGACAATAGCTCAAACAGTGTCATCCCTTGGCCGCAAGAACTTTATCATTTCCAAAGCAAAAAAGAAATACAATTTTCTTCTTAAAAGCATATAACATGATATAAGCATATAACTATTTCTAAGCATCCAGAATACATTCATTGAATATTTAACTGCAAACTGTTACATATTCAGGCACAATTCTGTTTATAAAGTCAAGAACACACAGAAAAATGCAACACTTACCAACTCTTCACAGTGAGTATGTTTTAAACGTTTAGCTATATCCAGTGGGGTCTCTCCTGATTCATTAGCTATATTACAGCAAGAAAAGAAAGTTATGATGATAAGTGCCACTATTAACATGTCCATTACTAAAGACAAACTTGTAAATATACAGTGAAGTACTAAACCAACATGCTCTAAAATTCATCTCTTTCCTTCATTTATAGGTCTGACCCATACCAACCCTCTGAACATGACAAGCAGTAACAACTCAACATGCCACATATATGAAATGATAGCCATAAAATGGCAGTGTATAGCTAGGCAACAAGCTATCAGTTAAAACTGATATCTAAATAGATATTTACTTATCTAAATTAGTTTAAAAAATAAGTGTAATGTATAAGTCAATTTTAAACTTGAAATAAACAGTTAATATTGATTTTTATAATGAAGATTATATTCATAGCATTATGATAAACAATTGAGGAAAAAATGCACTTATTCCACATTCACTGTTTCATATCTGAAGCAGTGATAAATCTAAAATTGAAGTACACATTACTCATTTACCTATTTCAATAGAAGCCTTCCCTCTCAGCAGCAGTTTGAGGCACTCAACGTTGTCCGTCAGACAGCAGTAATGCAGGGCTGTGCTACCTTTAGATGTTTGTTTATCTAGATTGCCACTATTGGAGTACAAGAAAGAAGAAGAAAGCTGATTAAACTTAGTTCCCTACCCTATTTTTATGAACCTCTCTCATTACAAAGTTTCCAAAGAGTAAAATTACATTTGCAAATAACAGAATCACTTTAAAGTATTTGTATTCATTTAGTATTTGTATTACTTGGCATAAAAGCAGCATCAATAATATTTTTACAGTTTTCCATACACTTACCTGTTCTGCACTAAAAAGTCAACTATATGAAGGGATGTTCGATCAACTGACCTAACAGCAAGATGAAGTGCTGTTTCGTCTTGCTCCTAAGAATAAAACAAAAGAACACATTTACTTCTTCTCATCTACAGAGAAGCAGAAATTTTATTAAGACATAAATAAGATAAATTAAAGCATTTAATTTCAAAATATTCAGACATGTTACCATTAAAATATGTCTTGCGAAGACATTTATTGCTTCCCTTTCATTCCTTTAAACATATGCACTGAAAACAAATAGATTATTGAATTAATTAATTTTTAATGTTTTAATACACTTAAAATATTGTATTATTTGGAAACAATTTTAGATTAAACTACTATCTTTTATTATTGTTAAATGACATCATTAAAAGGACAAGTGTTCAGAACAGTGTTTCAAATCTTACTTTCAAATAAGAAAAAACAGTCCTTAATTAATGAAAGCACAGTGCACTTATAACAATTTGTCTCATAAAATCTGCAACACTTACATGGCCATTGGCCAGTGGAATTTTTTCTGTGAGATCCACACCGTCAGCATATACTTGGACTAATCCAAGAATGTCTCTTGATTTGACTGCTTCACAAAGCGCATGTAATTTAGCTGCACTGTCAGCATGCTTTTTCCTTGCGTATTTTCTCTCAATATACTTGGCAGTAATATAATCTTTTCTTGCATTCCTGAAATTGAATATCATTTACTTCTATGACTTTTAGCAGAAGATGCACATCAGAATTTCCATAAGCACATGCAAGTAATTTGAAATAAAATCTGCGAAAGACTTTGTCATTATGGTAATTTTTCTTTTTAAATATGCATGTAAGACATTCAGTCTTGTATTTCCAGTATGAAATGCAGCTACAGAAGATGAATCAAATATCCAGTACAAAGACCATGAATTTTCCCCTCTAACTCTGGTGCGAAGTTGAGACCGAAATTACTCAGCTTTATGTACAGAAGATACATTAAAGCTTCATAATGTGGTTTGCTAACAATAACTTGCAGGTTTATGTTTACCTGACTTGTACACATGCTGGAAAAAGAGCAAACGCATGGGATACACAAATCTGTCTTACACTTCCGCAGAGACTGTATGTAGATGCATTGAAATTAGTTTTTAAAATACCAATTTTAGCAGTCTTCTTATGCTACTGATTTAGTATTCAGTAAAATTATTGGTAATTTTAATCATGACTATTAATACTTTGTACTATTATTGATAGTGGTAGTAAAAAAATTACTTAAACTGCATGGTTTAACAGTGGTTCTGTCAGAAAGTCTTTCTGGTTAAAGTCCAGATAATGCAAAATCAGCTTAATCCAAAGCCAATTCTTCTGATTTTGTTTCTGCATCATTTACCAGCTCTTTTATGATGAAGTAGTACCCAGCCAAGTAGACAGCTGTCCTTGCTGTGCCTCTGCCATCACTAATCAGTGTTTTTGAGGAATTCAATTAAATGTTCTATCTTTATTCCATAGTTATGAACTTAATTCTAAGTGTAGTTTCTAAACAGTAGGCATTCAGTACATTTCAGGTAAAATATGCACTTTACTCCAACTTCTATTTTGTGTTTTAATAGCACAAAATTAATAGCTTTATTTTTAATCCTTACCCTGTGTGTCCTTATAAGCCTCCACAAGTCATGTTTAATTTGTTTCCCACAAATCATAAATTCAGAGAGTTGGTAAAATAATCCTTACTATTAGGGAAGGCACAATCAGATACAGTTCAATAAAACAGACATGCAAAGCATTCAGAAAAAAAGGTTTACTCCCTGGCTATAAGATTATATATAAGACGTTACACATCTCTCTATGGGCCTATTGATGCAAATCATAATGGCACAACCATTAGCCATATTAAATTAAATGCATGCCTTTTTCAGAAGTCGTGGCTCTTTACTTACATATCACTGCTCGGATTAGGTTTGACCATCTCATCAACTGGCAGACAGAATTCCATAATCTCATTAAACCCAGCATTCCCAATATTCTTTGCAAGCTGTTAAAAAAAAATGAAAATCCACACGTCCCTTAATAAATATGTTCAGTTACTGGCCATGCACCTACTAGTGGGAGGATAAGGGAAAAGGGAGCTGGGACTTTTTGTTTCTGATTCCTAGTTCTGTTACTATTTCAGCAATCATGAACAGATTAGGTACCTTTTTGGATGTCAGGGATTTAATACACAAACAAGTAACTAAAGAATAATCCATCAAGACTCCAGTTTGTACAACAAATGCAAACACTTTGTGCCAGATATGAACTGTCACAGAGTAGCTGATATGTGGTAACTTCTTTGTGCAGCGAAGCTGAATAAATTTTCTTCCTTTGAGGATTAAAGTTCTCTCCTTAAATAATGCTAAATAATTAATGGTATAAGTATTTGTGAAGTTCTTCAATTTTTAATCTGAGGCACATTTACATGTCAAACAGCTGTGTTCTTTTAAAAAGCAACCAAGGGCGAAAAGACTTGGGAACACAAAAACATGAAGTCTCCACAAATTTGAATTCTAAGATCAGGCAACGTTTACGACCAGATACTATGTTCCAGGAGATTTCCTTAAACTTCAAGAGTTCAGCTTTTTTCCATTCCTTTTACCCAGAGGTAACTTTAAGGGTTAGAACAATATATCGTTAAAGTGACAAAAACATACCTGTGTTGAAAGTATGATACAGTGGTATTTTTAAGTTAATAAAAGCAATTCAATTACCAAAAGTTCAGATGTTCCCAGCACATCTAATGTAAGTGACTGCATTCTGGAATAGTGAACACCAAGTTCTCTATGGATTCCTGAGCATTCAATGCAAGTTAGAATTCCCAGGTTTGTTGAAAGCCAGGTAGGATCTGAAACAGAAAGCACACACAGAATTAAAATCTATTCAGGCAATTATTTCATTCTAGAAAATGTAGTACACAGAAATGAAATTCTGTAAAATAAGAGTCCTGTACATGAATTGCCAGGTTTTTTTAATTTATGTCTTTACATTTACTCTGTTGATGAAAGAAGTGAATAATGTATTTTTGGGGGCGGGGGGGGGAAACATAAAGGATATTGCTCCTCAAGGGAGCTGCTTAAACAGCCCAGTTTGTAATTCTGCACACAGCTTTCAGGAACTGCATTTTACTACCACCAATATAATGATGTTACATTCTCAACTGGGGGTGTAGTGCAGTTCAAACTGAAATAACACTGCCTACAGGTTTTTTTGTATTTCAAGTATAGACTTTAGACTAAGTAAGGCAGCAGTGATTCTTCAGTGTACATACAGCACCTTGCCACAAAGGATTCTTACTCAACTATTTAAAAGATACTAAGGCTCATGCCTCTCCTTTTGTAACCGTTGCTTGTCTTTTCTCCCTGTATTTTGCATTCTTGATATAACATTCTTGCATCTTCCAGTAAAATAATTAATATCTGGAAATTCAGACAGGTTAGTAATTTGTTTATTTGATAAAGGTTTTTTAGTAGCCATTTAAAATTCTCTCCTTTGAAGAAAGCAGGATTGTCTCTTCCCACAGTTTTTATACAGTATCTACTGCTGGAAGTTAGTATTGATTTATAAAATGCATACAGCTTCAGATCTGATGTTTTTAGCTAGTTTCAGATCGAAAAAACCTAAGACCTTCAGTGCCTCTGTAACATAAAAGAACACAGGAAACAGCAGGATTTAGAAAATAATTTGAAAAGGATTAAAGTAGAAATTCATTGATCAACGAAACCAAAACTGCAAACCATAGTCAGCAAGTGTACTCTTTTCCAAGTGAGCAGTCTTAAGACATATTTCCTGGCTTGCTCTCAAAGTCAAACATATAAAGACAAAAAAAAATACAAACCCAAAATAAGAGATTAAGAAGAGGTGTACTGGGAAAATGCTTTAAGTCTCATACTGCTGTCTACTTTTACCCAAATCTTATGTAAGATATGGGCTCGTAAAATAAGTTCCATTGATTTATATAAGCAAAAATTACAATTAGAAAAATATATGGGAGAAGAATAAGCTCCTTAGTAACTTTTCTCCCTACTGACAACATGCATATGAGCAAATCAATCTTACTAAAATAGAGCAATTTAATTGTTAACATATTGTACTATGTGTATAAACTTTGTGAGATAGGGAATAAAAGTGAAAGCATAAAACATCAGCTTAAATTACTCTCATGAGACACAGAATTTTTACCAATTAGAAACATGCTTAATTGAGTCACCTTGTGCTCCACAGTCACAACACACATCATTTCCAGTCATCCTCTGGACTTCAGATATAATTTCTTTCGTCAGTTCCTGGACAATATTATTTTCTCCTGTGTTATCATCTCCTTTGAATGCATTATTTAAAGCTTCCTCTTTGCTGTTTTGTAGCACAGATGTCCATCTAAAATGGCAGTAATATTTTGCTATTAAATGTTTCAGCACTTCAAAAGTTCAAGATAACGTCTCAGTAGAACACCAGTATCAAAAATAAAATTAACAAAGTAACTCACATTTGACATTCCTGTTCATCCTCCGCTTGAAAGTGGTACGTTCTGTCGTCTGCACAATAAATAATTCACATACTGATTAAAAAAAATGATTGAAAAACTGATTTTGCAGAAATCTCTCAGAAAAAAATCTAAAATTAATAATTGATGCGTGATTTCTGAGGTCTCTAGTCTCATCACTGGAGCATTGACAGGCAGTGTCTTTGGCAAGTTTCACTCTTACTACCTACAGTTCATTTATGTTTAAACCTATCTTTGCAAAAGATGCCTTGTTCCTCTTAAAACAGCAACTGTTTTCTCCCATGCTGTGCCCCTATTGCATAAGCAGCAGCAGAACATAGTTATTTTTCCATGTTTTAGATATAGTCTCAGTAATCACAAGTCTGAAGTTCTCCTGGGGGTGGTAGTGGTGTGCGTATGTGTAAAATACACAGTCCATATTTGAGTTTATCTGTATATGTAATAAAGACCTAATGTTTCCAAATGATCTCTTAAAACCACAGTAACCAAAAATGGCAAAACAAAGTCCAACTGCAATCAGAGTAAGTCACAAGATGTTTCATTTAAATCAAGCTCAAAAATTTTCATTTACTACTATTTTTGTGATTCTAAGCATTTTTAACAGTGTACTATTAAAGAAAAATCACGTAACACATTTTAAGTCTATAAAACAAGTGAGACATGATACAGTTTAATGACTGAATTGGAGTCAAAATTAGAATAGTGGACAAGAAGAACGTAGCCAAAACTACCAGCAAAAAGATATTAGAAGATAGTTTCAGACATGAAGAATATTAAAGAAAGTGAGGATACATGAAAGGACAGAAAAAAAAGTGCTAGATAAATATAGTATTTTATCTTGCCATGATATACAGCAATTTTCTGGATTTTTTTTAAAAACAAGGAATGTTTTTGAACTCTATAGAAAAAAAAAAGCGAAAAAGTAATTTAGAGAATGCCAGTTATGCCTTGTCATGTATATGATGGGACAAATGGTAATGTAGTGATACGCTGATATTGGGCCCAGGGTTACCAACAAGGACAGAAAGTGCAAGAGTAAACCAGGAAGACACCTTTCTTATGCAGAAATGGAAAAGCTGTGTATTGCATATAAGAATCCTAGTCTATTAATGTAAGTATCATATTTTACATTTACAAATGCAGAATCGCTTTACAATCTGATAAAGGAACAAACGAGAAACAGATTTATAGTGTTCTTCCTGAATAATTTCATATATATATTTTAGTAATGTATTTTTACTGAATCCATAAATAAAATACTAAAATGTGCCAGTGAGAAAACATAGGAAACATTCTACAATGCAAGCTTGTACCATCCCATTCAGTTTCCCAAATTATTAATTTTTGATGTTTTTAATATGTAGACTCTTACCTTTATATCTATTATAACAAAACTAAAAAGGTTTTCAGTATTTTCTTCTGAGTTACATTGCAGCCACTATGCTTAGATTTTAAGAAGTTTTTGTCATGGTTTAAAAGCTTCTTTTGATCTTGTACAAAAGTCATGACTTCTCAAGATAATCTGCTATGACATTTTCAGCATAAAAGAGTGGTGTCACAGCAAAAATATCATTACTCTATGGTAAGGTAGCACAGAACAATACAGAAAGGAGTAAGGACAGCTTTAAAAACAAGTAGGTTTCCAAAGAAACAGTTAGCTGCATTACACTAGAATAAGTGAAATGTCACAGAAAGGAAAAGCATCCTAAAACTGCAAAACTGTTCAAGTGGATTACTGACACACCTACAGAAAAAATGCAGAACTCTAATAGCTGCAAGTAAAAAGACCTGAACAACAAACCTACGTGATATGAGGTCAAAACATTTTTTCTCTTCTGGGTTTGTTTTCACTTGGCAGGTTAACAGATTGAGCTTTGCTGGAGGTCGGTTAGCCTATTTGAAGATAAAACACACACATTTTAGTATACTGATACTGACTGAGTCCCTGCAGTCCAAAACCAGAGGGTAACATCCCACTGGCCAAAAAAGACTTGACAAATGGCTGTTAATTTTTAAGGCACTGTGGGTTTTGATTTACGTTTTCTTCTGCATTGTGGCTTGTAAACTAGATTTTCTTATTCTATATATTGTATCTTATACTATAAGCTATTTTGCTTACTGATAACTGGATAGACCCTAGAATTTTGGAAGAGCAGAGGGATAAAATCACTTTAATTATCATTACTCTGATCACCTTACTAGTAACACTTATCTGAAGAAATCAGGTATGCCAGATTAATTTTACATAAGTTTAAGGCTATATTTAGTTTAAAAAAACTAGTTGTCTAAGTTTTCAACAATCAAATAATTTGACTCCTATTAATGTCCTCAAAGAAAGCCTAGATAACCAGTTCAGAAGAATGCTCGAATTTTAAAGGGTAAGGGACACACTGGAGGAAAGTAAGTTTGTACAGAGCAGTCTCGCAACAAACATGCAAAACTAAACTGAGAGAGTTCATTACTAAAAAAAGTAGTGAAACAAAATATATTCTATAATGATACATGTTTTCTAGTCAGGTTCGCCTCAGCTACTTCAGTTCCCTACCGAATGAGAAGTGGCAACGTTTTGCTAAAAACAAAATTCACAAGCAAATTGATTTTGGAAAAGTCTCATAAAGGCTAAAAAGACTTTTCAAATAGTATTTCTGCACTAATCTCCTTTCCCTTGACCCACCTGTTTTACAGACCTGGGGTAGGACCTAGAAAGACATTACATTTGAAACCCTGACTTTAGGAATGGTTTGCACTTGCTGCAATGGATTTTACTAGTTTCACTCTTTTTTTAGAGTAAGTAAATTAGAAAGCAGACTTAACTAGAGGAGACTTTGCTCTAGACAGTAATATCTGAAAATAATAATTTCAATCATTCAATCTACTATAAAGACAGCAATATACATAAACCATGCTTATTGCTGCATTCTAACAATTTTAATCTATCAAGTTAATAAAACAAGATTAATCATCTGCACAAGAACTATTACCAAATGAAGTTGAACTATCACATAATGCAATTAACTTGCAATGAATCATAAGAAACATAGATTTTCCTCTACCTTTTCTAAAGCTATTTATGAAAACATTTCATTCAAAAAAGGGAGAACAAGTCTGAAGAGCACAGGTTTCCTTGAAACAATGTGATAAAACAACATAGCACAGCCAAAATAAGAACAGCATCATCATTATAACTGAAGTCCATTAAAAAATTCAAAACCATGGATAAACTAAGAGGGGAAACAATTATGGATCTTTTTCCTGTTAAAAAAGAAAAAAAAAAAAAAAAAGCAGCACAGCGTCCTTGAAAAACAGCATCCTGATGCTGTGCCCAACATAAGCAGCAAAGTCATGCATGCTTTTAAACAACAAACCTGCAGGTCACTTGCTGGGCAATGTAAAACAAATTGTACTCAAGAGAGGTATTGCAGGCAGCAAGATGACAATTAACTGACAACCACACTGGATTCTTTGCCTAGTAAATAGCTTTTCAAATTCCAGACATTCCTTTTAGCAGTAAAAGCTCATACAGTTTTCATTATTTTAACCTATCAACAACAAGAGTTCTTTGTAACCAGAAGTACGCAAGAAAACATCTTGAAAATGCCAGCTTGGGCCCATTTTCTCAGTTATATTTAAATACACTTAATACCCATAGCATGAAGGTTTTCTGTGTTTACATTTTTAATGTAACTGTTTATCTAAGAAGTGCCCAGAAGCTGCCTATAATGAAAATACAGAATAAAGCAAACAAAAATCAAGATATAAGTATTTGCTAACAAGCTACTGGGCAACTCATATATACCTTTCTCACAGGCTTTATAAGAACGCGAAAATGAAAATAAATACAGGTTAAGAAAGAACCCACTTGCCACAGGATTTTGGATCTGAAGCACATTCAGGACCTAACTAGTTTTCTGTAACTTAAGAAACATGGAACTGTAAATGGATCCATTGAAATGCTTCAGAGAGGTCTAAAGGACCAATATACACAGAACTCATCTTTCTGGACAGAGGAATGCAGCATAACAACTCTGTATCAGGTCTGAGAACCCAAATAAATGGCTGTAACAAAGTAAAACAGATCCTGGATCAATGTGCTGATCCTGGGATTCAAACATATTCCAAAGCTTTTAACTGCAGACCTCCTAGCTTGAAGTCAGCATTAACAAAGGTATTAAAAATCCCTGACATCTTCACATGTAGCTGATACCACCTCATTCATGCTTCCACCCTGTAGCCAAATAACAGCTTCCCCCTATCCACCTCCCCAATATGTGTCTATTAATTGGCAGACAACACACTTCCATCACACGGCAAATGCTGCCTGGGGAGAAGTTAGATTCACAAGACAAGGGGACTTAGGGCTGTATAAATTCCTTAGTCACACTATTCTGCAGTGGATCCAGATATTCGGCAGGATTAGTAGACGCTAGAAGTAGAAAACAGTAACAAATGTGTAACTGCTATTACACTCTTTAAAACCTCCGAGCTTCATTTTCCTGCTCTAGCCTCTGTGGAAACAAATTTCAGACTACTGTTGAATTTTTGGACACTCATGTTAGCATGCCAACAACTTGAAAAGATGTGCTTTAACTTTACACACCATACATTCAGACTTCAGCATCAACTCATGTTCCTTCCTGCTGAAATGGTAATCCTCCATCCAGCAAAACCAACTTATAATTTGTTCTGGCAACAAACAGTAAGTGGAGGAACCAAAAGTTTAGAGGCCTCTAAGACAATTTCCAAGAAGTGCCATGATGCAAAGCTGGTTTTTACAAAAGGCATGAGCAAATCTGTCTACCTACTTAACAGACTGGTTGGCTGATTTCATCATGCCAACTGGGTATCACAGTAATTTACTTAAGAATCAAAGGATCCAATCTGATTCTTTTGCCTCCAGATTGTCCTGTTAATTATAAAGGTAAACTGAAGTTTCCAGCAGTAAAGAAAGAAGAACAAAAAAATATCCTTTGATAATGAGCCTCTCTTCTATTCCTTTTCTGCAGACAACCAGTAAATTTCATTTACACTCTTTAAACACAGATCAACTCTGAGGAATCTGAGGTTCCTGAAATGTTTTTCCCTTACAACTTCTTGATCCAGAAGCCACTCAAGAATTCCTATTTACACAGCTCAATCTGCTTCTATCATTGTTTTTTCATCCACATGCATTAAATTTCAGTCAGGTAGATGTCAGACAATTTCCAACTGCTAATAATTACACAAAGAAGCACCACCATCTGGTTTTCCATCAACCATTACCTTGCACGTTGCTCTGTGAATGCTAATTTCTTTAAATCTTTTAGCTCTCTGAAAGTATAACTTCTGCACCTATGCCCATGCAGACACATGTATTCAATGTTACAGCTGGGTGACCAACAGAGAACCAACCATATTCTCTCCATCCATATGAGGACAGCACTTGGCAGGCAAATTGGAGTCAGAATATAGCATCTGCAACTGCCTTAAGACAGCTGTTCTAGTAACTAACAGGAAAAGAAAACAGGCCCTCATAAAAAGAGACTACAGGGCCAAAGAACAGAAATCCATGAAGAATATCTAGCCTTTAAAGGAAAAGCATTTACAAATTCGATAAAGCAAAAAAACCTTACAACTGAATTTCTGAGAGATGGCTCATTTTGATGAACAGCTGGGAAGAGAGACTGACACACCATATGATAGAGACCAGGAGATATCAACCCTAGGAAAGCTTGGAAATCAGTGTTGTTGCTTCAGAACACTCAGAAGACGTTCAGAGCAAACCAGAAAATTCTTAAACAGAAATTGCTTCTACCCATTTCAAAATCTATGAAACAAGCATTAATTTATTTTAGACAAAACTGCCATAAATACAAAAAGGGAAAGTAAGCAAATAAGGAAAAAATACTTTTCAAGTGTATGTTTTAAAACAAGAAGGTACTCTTTTAATTTTGTAATATAAAAAGATCAAGGCCAAACCTATGAAACTCACATATCTAACTCACATTTAAGTATCTATCTTAGCAACTGATTTCCAGCTACAGCTCCACTGACTTAAGTGGGAACTTACAACTTCTAAAAATGTTAGACCATCTGGTAGACAGCTCATAAAAAAAGAGAACAACAGCATCCTGGTAGACTCAGTAACTGTACTTGCATGTGAAAGTTTTAGAATTCTGCTCCATAAGTGGATTTTGTAGCCTCTGCCAGCTCTAAGATGCCCTAGCTCCACTCCTACTGGTACCACCACAGTATGCCCTATGCAGAGTGCATTTATAGCACACGCAGACACAAGCATTGAACAGACTAACAAACTTTTCTCTGACAAAGACGCACTCATATGCACTCAAATGAGAATAGGGATAAACTGGTGGACAATTCCAAAGCCATAGTAACAACTCTACTTTGCAGGCCTGGTTTTGCACTCTTCCTTCACTCCTGGTTGTCAGTTCAGACAGCAATAGCTTGTGGTTAGATGTACAAATGAGAGATTGATTCATTTTTGCCACCAGGGTCAACTTGTAGTCATGGTAACAGGCATAACAGGATGAAGAACAGAATGGTTCATAGCAGGATCAAGAAACAGGACTGTTTATTAGACCAAGAATGGGAAATACTGTCACTGAGTTATTTTTGCCTTAACAAACTTTTCTTTGAATTTTTGAGAATGCAATATAAAAGAAGAAAAGTTATGGGAAAGCAGAAACAGCAAAGTTCAAAGCCAAGCGTAAAAAGTCCAAAATATAAAAGTGTAAGGTTTTAAAACTTTAAGTATAAATATTAAAAGTTTGTTAATGTGTTTCAAATATTGGCAGCAAAGAAAGAGGTACTTGTGACTCTCTAGTCATTCTGGTAAAAGTTGCCTTCAGAGCTGATTTTCCCCAACAGCTACTGCCCAGGAAAGCTACCTTCATAATACGCATCAGCAAATCTGAAGGAAAGAAGAGATTCAGAATTCTCTCAGTTTATTTTGTGAATGTAAAAAGTTGTTTAACTTGTATCTAAAAGATGGCTTAATGCCCAACCATATTTTTCAGAAAGGTAGATAAGTTAGGTAAGTTAGAATTTGTGTTTTTAGATAGTCTGGTAAAATATGAACAGTTTACATGAACTGAGTCATTAATAAAAGCCATTTTTTCCCCATTAACAGTCATGAGCATTAAATCAGTTGTATTTTTAGATACTGTGTGTATGCATTGATATATTTCTAAAACACTGCATTAAAAAAATGTACCCATCATATTCAAAATGCTGCACTAGGAATCTAACTAATTCCAAATTATAAATATAGACCAGCATAGTTTGCCTTTTTATATTAGCAACCATGTACATAAAATACTGTAAACAAATACTTACTGTACCATGGGAAATTGTAAGAAAACCATTTTTAACAGAACACTTCCTTTTCTGCCACACTTTTCTGATTCTGGTTTAAAGGGGGAGAAAAAGAAAACAGTGACTCAGGTTTTAATATATTTAGTATTGCCCCGCTTCAGCTTTTACGGCTTGATTTTTTTCAGCAGAATCCAGCAGTACTTACCCATCACTTTTCTTGTACAGACTACCATTTCGTTCAGTGCCATGTTCCTTGTTTCCCTGAGGCTGATGTAAACTGTAAGCTGTACTCTGACGAAGCTGAGAATCCTGAAACATACAGAACAGCAACTTGCAATGCATTCCACACTTTCAACCAAAACATCCCCCTGATAATGAGTTTCAGGCCCTTTCCTTCCTGCTCTAATCCTGTAAGACAAATGAAACACATTTTTCCTCTCAATGAGAGAGAACAAGATCCATTTCTTCTTTCAGAGTGCACAAAAAATATTTAAGAAGTAGCCATTATCAGCGCCTGCCAAAATCCTCTTACTTGCTTTAGTTTAGCTTTACTATTGGCCTTAATGTATCATTTTTTTACCCCCAAAATTAAATGAGCAGCAAGTGTTCCAACTCATGCAAACACTGCACTGTACAAACACTAAGTATAATTATTACCTGCAATTCCTAGTGCACCCTTCCATTGTAAAAAACAATTACATACATAAATTTGAAGAAGGGGTTTTCCTTGTGCAAACTGGGTCAAGTTACTGTCTGAAAAGAACAGAGACCTCCTGGAAACGTAAGTTCATGAGGCACACAGAAAATTGAAGTTATTGCCATAAGAAGAATAACCCAAACCAAAATATTTTGAACAAAGTAAAATTCTTGGACAGGAAGTGACAAGGATTAACTAAATCTTAACTTAGTCTTTCTATTAAGAAATAGCTCAACTTATAATTTGATAAAAAAATTTCTTTTGCTCAAAGATGAGATAGTGTGTCTTGGATATACGAGGAGTACATTCCCAAGATATGTAAGAGGGGTTTTCAGAGTATACACATGATAAAATACAGTATACAGTGATCCTAAACCTGTAAATTAAGAAGATAGTTTCTCTCTAATTGCAATTAGCTTCATGCACCTTATCAGCCTAGGTCTAAGACACTTTGGATACAAGCAGGGGAAAAAACTAAAACCAAGAATACACTTGGACTGTGCTTTTCCCCAGAGAATGCCAGCTCAGATGGAATGCTGCTCCTTTACAAGCTCCAGCAGCACATTCTGCTACCAAAGCTACTAATGCAGCCAAAGCCGTTCAGTACCCGCCTCAACAGTAGTGGAAACATGGCAGGTCTGAAATATGATGGTAGGGACACCTGCTTCCCTGTTCAGTGCACTTAGGACTCCTCACCCCTAGGCTGCAGGATTTCAGGCTCATCCTGAATACAGTGCTAGAGCGCGGTGGTCCTGAGAACCGTGAGTTGAGCTCAAGGCTGGCTGCAGCACTCCTTGGTGGTCCTTTTCAGCAGGAGCATCTGTGCCCACTTTCCTGTCTCTCAACTAGCAACCTAGGAAGGTGTATCAGGTAGCTACAACATACATCTAAGGCTTTTAAAGGCACTGCGAAACTACCACTTAAATGATCTGTTTATCAGTCCTCTTCAGCCTGTTTGCACAGAATTATTTTTGCACTCTGGATGCCCAACATAAAAACAGAATGATATTTAAAAAGAATTCCTGTCACTCATTAAGAACCACTGCACACATACATTTACTGACTTCTGAAGAAAACCTGATCTGACACTGCCTATTGTGTCCTACCGATGCCTTCATCTCTGCCTCCCATTAGTTAAAATAAAGGACCTCTATTCCCAAGAAGATCAGAGGCCTTACAGGAAATTAATTTCAGTTCTCCACATACTCAATTATGTAAAGATTTCAGATGACCTTCAACACCTGCCCATAGCACTATTCCCATTACTTAAGACTGTGCTGCTACTTTTTGTGTATTATTTTCTGCTGCATTTCAGCTACCTCCCTTCAGCTGTTGTTTACACTCAGCTGCTGTATTTGGCCAAACTGGCAAGCCAATACTACAAGTTTCCTGCCTTACTTCAACCAGAGAGGAAGTGGCTGTATCTGACATGTATTTCCACACATTCATTACTATGAACAGTATCTTTAAAAAATTTAATACTATTTCATGAGAAGAACTTTAAGACAAGAAGATTTTCAGTTATAAATCCTTTGTTCAGGCAATGCCCAAATCAATCTTCTCCCAGGTAACAAGACAAGAGGTAATGGCCTCAAGCTGCACGAGGCGAGGTATAGATTGGATATTAGGAAAAATTTCTTCACCGAGAAGGTGATCAGGCATTGGAACAGGCTGCTCAGGGTACTGATAGAACCACCGTCCCTGGAAGTATTCAAAAACTGTAGATGAGGCCCTCAGTGACATGGTTTAGAGGTGGTCTTGGCAGTCCTGGGGTAATAGTTGTTCTTGATCTTAACGGTCTTTTGCAACCTAGTTGATTCTATGATTCTACAGTAGTGTTCAATGTGATTGCCAGATGATGACTGCCACAACTCTCTGACAAGCAAGTTCATGACTTTGATCTAGCTTCTAAAAGATGGGATGATGTACCACAAATCACCATCACAATTAACATCCATCCCAGCAATGTCAGCATGCCTTTTTCCATATGCAGCCTCCCCAGAGGATCTTCCCTTATTTCTGGTTTGCACATAACAGGAGTACAAATCCCAGATAACAGGGTCAGACCCAATGGCCACATTGGAATGAGCAGAAACAATGTACCTTGCCTATGGGAGGAAACAGATCACTGCAGGATACAGGACATACCTAGTGCAGGGTATTGTCATTTTAAATATCTCCTGAACATAACAAGACCAGAACAGACCTCAAGTACACAAGCCTAAGAAGAATTTTGTTCACTTTATCAGCTCTGAAATGCAGATAGACATAAAAAAAAAAAAAGGTGAGTCACTTAATTGCACCATGTTTATACTGAATCATTGCACTGGCCATAAAGAGGTTTGAAACAATTTATTGCGAAGTCTTCTAAAGACTAACTTCTAAATCAAGCTGAATAGCATAGTCAAAAATGAAAGAAATATTAAAACAGTATTCTGTAAAGATGGCTTGTGACTACTGATAAAAAAGATATTCTAAAGCCCTATTTATCAGCCCCACTATCTGAACACAACACAACTTTCCACACAAGCTGCTTTATCATACACGTCAGATTCTGGCTAGCCATTCTGCAGCTCCCATGGAGCAAGATTTTAAGACTGTCTGGATCACTCCTGTGTGTAAAGCTGCCAAAAGGCCCTTACAGCTCTCCAAGAACCTGAGCTTCTCTTGCATTTGCAGGACCACTGCCAAGAGGGTATTTCAGAGATCCATCCCTTATCTATTACAGCCCCCCAGAGCCTCCAACATACATATCTGCCAGAACCCCCTGCAAAAAGCCTCTCCTATAGCACAGCTACCATAATTTTTGCCAAGGAACACAAAATTCATCCTATTTTGCAGTGACCTAAATAGACTACAGGTTCTAGCAAACACGCAGAAAAAGCAGAAGCAATTCTAAACACTGCAATAAGGGTACCTTCAGACAGGACATGAGAAAAAGAGAAATAAAGGCAAGAAGACTCTAAGGTTGACCCCAAAACTTGTAGAAGCTCCACAGTTTGAAAAATAAAAGTTTAAAATTTGAAAATTACAGAGGTGTACACACAATGATGTTTCAAAAAGACATTCCAATACAAACCAGGACTGAGGAAGTTCTGTGCAGAAGGAAACTTTGTACACAGGCAACAATAAAAAGGTTCACTATGAGTGTTTGTGTCTTTTTTTTAAAAAAAAAAAAACACAACAGAAACAATATTTGCCAATGTTCTATTATTTCATACACGAAGTCCATTTTAATTATAAATGCACATATCTTTAAAATCTTGCAAGAACATCAAATCAAGCAACTGGATTTAATTCCCGAACGAGAGTGCAAAGGAAATCACCAATTAGTCTTACAGCAATTTTCTTTCCCAAGAACAATCTGATAAATGGTTTAGGGTATTTTTGGTAATACAACAAGCAGAAGAGGAAAAAAAAGAACCAGCCTTTTCATACCAACAGAAAAAAGCTCAGAGGAAAAATCCAGTTTCTTGAAATCTGAATGGAAATCATGCCAACTATTTTCATTAAAATATAGTAACACTTACTCTCCTAGACTTCGGTCACAAAATGTAAATGCGTTTCAGGAAAGAAAAAGAAATCAGTTATAGTAAAGGAAATTACAGTGCAACAAGAATAGTATTAAGAGGGTTGTATGGTAAATTATAGCAGGATTGTTTGGCATCCCACTGACTGATGTTTTTAAAAAACTTTAAAAACAATTACAGTACTTCTCATGCTCTGCAGATAAGCATCTATATCTACATTTGCAGAATTAATAAATAAACGGATATATCATAAAGCACTTTCTTTACGCTTGTATTTTTAAATACAACAAAAAAAGTAATAAATCCATGGGCTTTATTACATTTTTCAGTCTGTGAAAAGATATGTGCTCACCACATCTTCCATATATATTTAACACCAGTATCACTGATAAAAAGGTAAACAAAGAGAAGCAACATTCCCACCAACCATGAAACCAAATTGCTTCTTCTATTATCTCTCTTGAACAAAGACCCAAATAAAATAGGAAGTCTGCTAACACACCCTAAATAAGCAAAAACTCCTTATTGAGAAAAGCCAATCAATGGTGAATCCAAGGTAGCCACTATTTTTCCACTAGGATCACTACTCTTTCATTATATAGAGATCAAATTTGGAAGTTTTTAGCCTATACACTCCTCAGGGAGTCCTAAATGCCAAGCAGAACCTAAGAAAAGTACCTGCAGATTATATGAGACTTTGTACACAATGGTCATTATTACACATGTAACAAACAGCACTTCAATGTGAAGAGTGTTTAAGATGCTTGCCTATCAGCAAGAGCAAAGGATAACAGAATAGTCTGGATTGGAAGGGACCTTTAAGGATCATCTAGTCCAACCACCCTGCCATGGGCAGGGACATCTTTCACTACATTAGGTGCCTCCAGAACCATCATCCGGCCACTAGTAAGAGCTAGGAGTCACCATAACCTTTATGGGAAGATGAAAGCAAGATTGGAAAAGATTTTCCAATCTTTTGGATTGGAAGTCAGAGCCCTACAGGCTAAACTATTTCATTGTCATCTCTCTCAGAAAGAGAATCTGAAAAGAGGGAGGGGGTGCATTTATCACTTAGTCATGGCACAGCAGCCACACAATGGAAGCTGGCTGGCATTTATTTATATGAAGAGGAAGCACTAGCAATCTGAAACAGAAGTACACCCAAAACTTTAGATAGGATTATATAAAAGATGCTTGCTTCCAGATCAGAGTTTGCCACATAAAACCACTAGCCAATTCTTTAACTCAAACACCAATCATAACCAAAACTGAAAAAATATGTTAGGTTGCAAAAGTGACCCATTTAGAAAACCGGCATCTTGCAGCAGAGCAGCAAACTTAATTGTCATTTTTGCAGGTGATGATAAGAGGCGTTTTGGATGTGAAGTTTAGTGGTACATAATCTTTATATAGTTCAGAATATTATTGTAAGGTAAGATTGTACTAACAGGGTCTCCTTAAAATTGCCAGTTTTTTGATTCTCAGTTTGAGCAACATAGACACTATTGTCTGTTAGTTCACGGATAACGCACCATCTGAAGTATTTTGCAATACTGGTAACAAAAAGAAACTATTTTGCAATAAGTCTCATGTATTTTTAGTGGGAGTTCATTTTATTAAAAAAACCCACAAAAACCCTGCCTTTGTCAGAAACATTCAATATCAGCATAAAAAGAAATGTGAATAAACAAACGAGTTATTAATTCTTAAATAATTTTAATAAATGAAAGTTAAAATAACTCTACTTCAAATACTAGCATTACATTAGAAGTAATTAAAATGGCTATTCCGAAGTTAAACCATTTTATATGCTCACCTCTTTCTGATCAACCTGGAGTGCTGATTTTAAAGTATCTCTAAGCTGCATTAATTGTCTTCTTTCCTCATCTTGTGCTTGTTTGATCTTTAATGGAGAAAAACACAGGTTAAAAAATAACATTATTTTTTCTTTTCAACATAGTTCTTCCAAACTTGCTACTTAATTGGCTTGTTCTTCCGAGAAATGTTCAGCAAAAATGAAAACACAAAAAGAACAGATAATATGATCAGTTTGTTTTCCTTTCTATCTTCAGAAAACTTGATAATGGCTAGGATGTTGCTGAGTTAAGACTTTGATATTGCCTCACACTGTTCTTGCTTCCTTGTGTTCAATTTGAAACCATCTATTGTTTTCCACTTAGTCAGTAAAAATTTAGAGCAAAAGCTGTTCTCCTAACAGTTTACATGGTGGGGTCCTGAACTCAAACTAAGGCTTCTAGATATGATATTAGACAAAATTTTATTCAAAAATCTTCTCAAAAACCTTAAAATGCTCACTATTAAAACAGCCAACCTGAACCAAAATGATCACAGTTCTACTGTAAAAAACCCAAGTTTACAACACCATGTGAAAGGTTGTTACTCACTGTATAAAGATCTGTTGAAAGTGTCTCAATTGAAGGCTTGAGACTTTCAACTGCTTTTAATCCATCCTGAAAGAAACTTTAAAGAAAACCAAAAAGCAAACTGTTATTAAACTTTAATTTGTATTTTCTGTTTAAAAAGTTGCCAAAGGAAGACATGCATATTATTATGCCATGCCATAAACTTCAAAACATTAAACATCTATTTTTTAAGCATTTCTGACTGATCCACCTCTTTATTTCCATCATAGCTTATTCCATCATGCAAAATCCCCAATTAGATTCAGAACTGTCACAACCCATTGCAACAGAAGTTTGCCTCATTCTCACCTCAAATACAGGTTCTCATCCCACTTTTTGAAGGCCCAGAACAAGCAAGATTCATTTGTAGAACATCAAAAGCTCTAGCGGACATAAAATAATTGTGACTTCCTGGAGTCTAATAATTTTCCTTCTGATACAGCTTTCCTACTGAAGGAAAACCCCTTTGTTTCCCAAGCATTAGGGCCTATATGCAAGCTGAATATGCTACTTCTTATTGTATTGCATTTTTGTATTGGCACAGTAATGTTATTTATGCCAAGTATAACATTTTCACACTGGGAAGCAGGCACAAAAGTGACAACACAACACAGCGTTTATGTTGTTGAAATTTTATTAGATGGACAGAGAAGATAAATGACATACTGTCCTGGGTTCAGCAGTAGCAGTCATTTTTCTCCTTCTTAGTAGCTGGTGCAGTGCTGTGCTTTCGACTTTCAGCCTGGGAACAGTGCTGATAACACCGATGTTTTTAGTTGCTGCTCAGCAATGTTTACTCTGACCAAGGACTTTCTGAGCCTCATGCTCTGCCAGGGAGGAAGGGAAGCCGGGGGGAAGCAGAGACAGGACACCTGACCCAAACTGACCAAAGAGGTATTCCATACCACAGCACATCATGCCCACTACATAAACTGGGGGCAGTTACCCAGAAGGGCTAGATCACTGCTCGGGTAGGGGTGGGTACCAGTCGGTGTGTGGTGAGCGGTGGTATTCTCTTCCCTTGTTATTTCCCTTCTCATTATTATTTTTGGTGGTAGCAGCAGTGGTTTGTGTTATACCTTTGCTACTGGACTGCTCTTATCTCAACCCGTGGGAGTCACATTCTTTTGATTCTCCTCCCCATCCCTCTGGGAAGGGGGGAAGGAAGTGGGGGGAGTGAGCGAGTGGCTGCAAGGTTCTGGGTTGCCGGCTGGGCTTAAACCATGACACATACTACAAGTGAAACTGATTTTAAAAGCAAACATAGCTATATAGCGAAGAATACCTACATAGATACAGATTGGCCTTTTAAGATGAAAACTTACTGATTTGAACAGGTTAACAGGCTCTTTCAAGTTTATAGCTATGACTGTATTGCTATATTACTGATCTCTAAGACTACTATAAAAATATTGTTCTAATGAGAACTTTGTGTTTCATTACCAAGTCCTCCAATTAATTAGAAAAAGAGTAATTCTTTCAATATAGTTTTATCCCACTACTTAAGCAATTTATTTTTCTTGAGCACAGAATTAATTCAGATCAATTGCTAGATACACTCAAAAAGCCTGTCAGAACTAATGGACCGCTAACAAATACACTAAACTAATAGCTCTGTTTCAAGAGTAGTTTATAAAATATGCCAAATTATTGTGCAGCGCTCCTTTGGAACAGACAAATTCTTAGGTACTAGCTCAATCTCATTACATGTTTCAAAACAAAAGCAATGACTAATCCATGACAAAAGCAATTTGTCAAAAGACACCAGCGAGAACAGCTGAACCTTAAGATTTTTAAAAATCTAGAAAAGTGGTACAATGATACTGGAAGTTTAAAACAAAACACTGCTCCAGTTAATGTGTAGATATGAAGAACAGTAAAACATACTTGCATTGAGCATGAAAATACTTGATCAAGTTCTGAAGCAAGTCCACTCCTTTTTTAATCTTGATTTCATTGACTTTCAGCAGGTACTGTTAAAACAGTAATCCACAAAAGAAATTATTATTGCTACAATATTTTTTAATATCTTATTTTCAGTTATATTCCAACACGCTTTAACAGCTGGAAATTTAGAAGACCTCATAGAGAATGCATGAAATACTGGCTTCAGGTGTTAAGGACACAAAAGCAATTGTTACCACTGCTGATTCTGATGCTTGGTGGGAATACTTCACTATCATTAGCCCTAATTTTCAAAACATCCTTCATGGCTGCTAGTGAAAGCCTGTGTTAAAGCAGTAAAAGTGCTTGTGTAGCAAATTTAGCAATCCATTCTTAAACCTAGCAGCCCATCTAGGTATCTGTCTCACTAGTTGTTAAATACATTGCCAAAAAGATGCCATTAAGGAAGAAAAACAGCTTAGTCAAAAAAAAGTTAGGGATTATTTTAACCATATTTTACATCTGCCCTCTGATTTTATTGTTTTCTCTATCAATTCCCTGTACACAGTAATTAGAGCAAATGACAGTTTAGCAAGAGATTTTTAGAAATCTAATGTCAAGCTACAAAAAAAACAAAGCCCAGAGTGTAATTAGTGTCCTTTTGCATCAGGCACAAAGTCAGTATTAAGTGACAGCTCCTCCCTGCAATACCATAGCACAGATGATGTCAGCATGCAAGTAGAAGCAAGACTGACCAAATATTTACAGGAGTCCTTAACTGTCCATTAAATAAAAACAATTTTTAACCTCTGCTCAGACAGTGATGTCCACGTAAAGGAGTGAATGTCTTCTTAGCAATGTTCTAATGCATCTGTTTTTCCCCTATCTGCAATACACCTTAAATGTTTTACCCCACTAAAATAAAGCACTACCAAAGGTTAGCTTTCAATGTTGCAGTTTTTATGCTGGTTCAGGTGAACAGATAATTAGCATAAATGTAGACAGGTGTGCTGCATAGTATTTAGTTAGAAGAATCACCTCTCCAGCTTCTATTAATTTAAAATGGAGCTCTAGGCATCTGGTATTCAGTTCACTGTCACAATTCATGAAGAACTAGCCTACACCTATGATATGATTTCAATATGTCACACTTCTGATTTACTCTCAAAACAAAGTCCTGTTTTGTGGCTATTCAGAGGTAACCAAGTATAAACTTATTTTCCAAAATACCCCAGAAGAAATGCAGGTTACACTTCAGCTATTCCACATTTTTAAGGTAACTTGATTAATTTTATTATCAGTACAACTGACTAAAGTTAAGTCCTCTTTTATTGTGACACAGGAAAAGAGATGCATCTGTTCCTGGCTGTTTCTTAGGAAGGATACAGATGGGCAATTAACTGGCAACATACAAGAATTTATTGGGTACTCAAATCCCTGCATCAGTTTTGAATACTTTAGTCTGACTCTGTAAAGGAATGTGAAGCTTTTCTACTAAGTATCAGCGCATATAGTTGCTAAAAATGGCATTCAGGGCAACTGCTGTTAAGCTGTGTTGGCACATTAGTCAAATTAGCTCCAATCATCTTAGTAAAACCAGAAGAATCACCCTGGTATATTTTGGAGTTAATGCATAAAAAGAACAAACACAGCAACTTCAATTTCCAGCCACAGAACCTGACACACACTTAAATGAATCAAACCAAAAATATTCACATCAGATTTGACATACTGCAAGAATCACAAAGATTTCAAAGTAGAAATAGTCTGACGCATCTTGAAAGGCAACTGGATTCCATCCTTAGCACATTTTTTCAGCACCAGCCAAACAGCGTGCTAGACTGGAGTCTCTCCTCATAACACAACAGCTGTCAGCATAGGGAACAATTCAGAGAATGTGCTAGTGCTTAAAATAACTTATAGTGAAGTAGTAGTGTAAAGGCTTATTTATTATAATCCCTTAGTGTTTAACTGAACTTTGCATTATTTATTTATTCTACAATTCCTAGTTCAGTGAAATCAGAAAATCCCTAAATTCCCTGCAAAGTTAGCATATCAGGGTAAAAAAAAGTGTTTTAACAAATGCATTCCACTAATAACATGGTATTTCCCTTTAAAATCACCACAATCACAATTGTTTAGTCACTACTAAACACCTGGGTCTTTCAAAATTTTCCTAAAAATATTAGCAGAACAATATGAATTTCATAGTGAAACTTACCTCACACATTTGTAACTGGAAAAATCTTCTTTCTTTCTCCATCTCTTCTGCAATTTCAGCACCACTTATTTCTGTACGGATCATCCCGTGCAGCTTAGCATGCTCTTTTTTCTCCTTCTCTATTTTTGTACTGTAAGGCAAACAATCAGTCAATGAAGTGAGAAATACAAAGCCTCTCAGGAAATCGGACTATTCACAAAGTCTAAGGACAGATGCAGAGCCAAACTCTTACAGCTTTGAATATGACTTACTTCCAGATGATATTTCATTTGAAATTTGACAATGACTAAAGATCAGCACTGACACACAGTAGCTGAAATTTAATTCAATCATCTGTTAAAATAATGTCCTGATAGATATTCCAAAAGAAGACTCTGAGTGGAAAATTCTAGGGTTTTCTCTCAAACAAAAAAAAGCCCAAACCTGACCAAAAAAAAAAAAAAATCCAGAAAGAAAATACTGAATTTTAATTGAGAATGTAGGGGATATTTAATCCCAACAGACCAAACACTGGTTAACAGAGTTCAGTTATGTCACCAGATTTATTGAGTCTTGCCTGTCATCAAGTCATCTTCTATATATACAGGGTTTCCTAAGCCAAAATCACAGTTGCCATCTCTACTTGCTACTGAGCCAGTTGGCACTGGAAATACTGGCCGGCCGGCTGTGTTGCAGACTTTAAAGTCTGCTAGACCAGCTGTCCTAATTCCCTGAAAGTTTCCATGAACATTTTCCAAGAGTTCTGAATAAAACAGGTCCTCCTGCAGAATATAAATGAATAACCAATGCTGCCATACAGTATAACTCCCTTAAACACTCTTATGCATGTTACAGCTAATTCTCCATATTATCTCTAAAGGCAGTAGCATAATCATACTATCCAGTTAGACAAGCCTGATATGAAAAAAAGATACTAATAAAAGAAAATATATGAGGGTGTTTACTTTTTGGAGAAAGAATTTTAGTTTGCCACTTGTACTGTTTGGAAGCTGAAAATGCTGGAAAGAGCTTCCTGAGGAAATGCTATACTGCTTTTGAACAGGAGGAAGCATTACACAGAAATACAGGAAGCAGAAGAGAGGAACAAATAACACATGCACTGTTGGACCTCCTCTTGGGCAGTCAAGTGTCTCTTAGCTGTCTCTCTGAAAAGATGACATGCCTCAAGTGCCCTCTTAACTTGATCTTACCATTACCCGAACAGCCTATGGGAAAATGTCCTAGATGGTCTAAGGACTTTCAGTCAACAACGTATTCTGTACTTATAATTCTTAAGAAGGAGGGACTGCCTCCTCTAACACCTCAAGCAGCGAGGGAAAACCAGAACTAATCTCATTAATCTCATCCCAGAACATTCCCACAGGGAAACATTTTGAACAGCAATTCAAAAAGCCCAACTGCACTTTTGGTACTGGCAGGCACAACAAAGCCAGCCCCGTGCAGGATTCCAGCTCCAGCAGATCTATCCACCACTGCACGCCTCCTCACCCCTTCACGTCCCGCCAGAAGCAGACATTCAGAAGGAAGTACTTCTCCTTAAAATAAATACTCTGAAAACCTTCACTTGCCTGAACAAAATCTCAACTAACTCCAGAACGCTCTGTTTTCATCAAAAATAAGCCCGTATTCTTATCCACTGTCTGCCAATTATGTCATTTTATAGCCACAGAATACAGAATCCAAACACGAGAATTAACTAGACACCAACTGTGAACAAGGAAGATAAACTATTACAAAAAGCTTCACAGAAAATGACAAACATGCAGCTCCTTTTTAGCACACACTCTAAGAGAGTTTCTATCATACTTGATAATCCTAAAAAAGTCACACCTTAGAGCAAAGATTCACCATGGTTTTAATTCTCTCAATTTCCACATTAAATTAACAGTTCATGAGACCCAGGAATTCACTGAAATGTCAGGCAAGTCTACTAACTATCAACTGCCACTGTATTGTATTTTCACTGTTTACAGAGAACAATATCCAAACACAGGATGACATAATCACCTCCAAAATTTTGAGAGCTTATTAACATGTCATGAGGTGTCTCTAATGCTCATTAAAGCAAAGAATGACTAATACTGCCAAAGAGTCAAACATTATGCACAATACGACAGCATACATAGCTTAAAGAAATTCAATTACTTTTAAAGAGCGAGCTAGATTTTGGTGAAAGAGTCCTTTCTATCACAGAATCACAGAATGGTTTGGGTTGGAAGGGACCTTAAAGACCATCCAGTTCCAGCCCCCTGCCACAGGCAGGGACACCTTCCACTAGACCAGGTTGCTCCAAGCCCCTTCCAACCTGGTCCTGAACACTGCCAGGGACAGGGCAGCCACAGCTTCTCAGAGCAACCTGTGCCAGTGCCTCATCACCCTCATGGTGAAATTTTTTTCCTAATATTTAATCTAAATCTACTCTCTTTCAGCTCGAAGCCATTACCTCTTGTTCTGTCACTGCATGTCCTTATAAAGCCTCTCTTCAGATTTCTTAAATCATACTTCTACAGGCAAAAAATAGTTAAACCGAGACTAAAGTATATTGAGATCTACCAAGTAATTCAGAGAAATAAGCCACTCTTGAATTTGCTGGAGCTTCAGTCTCCACAGCTTCAAAAACTTCAGAGACACTTTACAAAATAAACCAAACCACCTCTTGGTGACAAGTATCATAGATATATGATGGCGCATTTCACTTTCGCATTTCCTTATTGTTTATGATTTTAGTCTCCAAGTAATTTCTGTAACCCTGAATTCAACCTGTTCTTTTGCTAGAGTACTAGGCTACCTCCTATGAGACTGACACTACAGAGCACTTTGTTTCTAGGGAAACAAAGAAACCATGTACAGCAGTGTTGCATTCATATTTTCTGAGTGCGAAATGTGGGCTGTGTTTCCTATGCAAATGTAGAGTCAACTCAGCTTCAGGTACTACTCTGCTGTGGCAAAGACAGTTCTATGATGTACCACTGTGAGACAGCCAAATACTGCAGAGTATTCAGTTTTTCAGGCAGATAAATTGAACAAAATTAGTAAGGAAACTGGGAAAACACTAAAAAATCCTCTAAAAGCAATGAGAAGGAAGCAAATGTTTTGTAAAGCTGCTGTTCCTGAAGCTCATGCAGTACATGTACCGCACACACAGACTTTGCTGACTATGATAAAAAACTGAGCACACTTCAGTCCATTTACAATGCAGCTGCACTAATATGCAGTGTACTCAGATCTGCGTAACAGACAAGTGAAGCTGAAATACAGGGTGAAGAATTACGGAGAAGTCAAACATATACAAAATAAACCATCTTGCCCACTCAGTTGCTGCTACATGGCTATTTTTACAGTTCTGATTTGAAAAGCAACTGTCTGCCAATATGAATTTTAATTTTTTCAAAGTCAATTTTGTCATATAGATATGGTATAAATAAACATCAAAGTAAGCATATTCATTTTCTAAAACTTTAAAAAGGATGAGATCTATTTTCCTGTTACACACACCAAAGACTGGTATTCATTTTCAGCCAGTAAACAAGGGCAAACAACTAGAACACACTGTGTATATGCAGCAGCAGTGAACTGGCTGCATGGGCAGCAACTTTTTTTTCAATTCCTCTCCTTTCCCATACAACAGTAAGCCAGGCTGACTCTGGGTATGCATGTTAGAAGGTGCAAAGACTGGGAATAGCACCTTGAAGGCACAGACTTGAATAGGGAGCACTCTAGAAAATGGAAGGCTTCCAAGGGCTATTACATTTGACAAAATAATATTATACATTAAAATTTCAAATATCCTTTCTTTGTCTAGTCTTCTTTTTCAGCCTGACTCTCCAAGTTCAGCTCTGACACCCTAGTCTTTCAGTGAAAAAGCCTCCATGTACTGTCTTTCAAGGCTGATGGCAGGATATCTTATCACCCAAGTCCTGAAGAGAGAAGTCATCTTTTCCTTTTGGAAATGCTAGAAAGCTTTCCCTTTCAACTCCTCCCACACTGAAGGATGGGGGAAAAGAGGGCAGAATGAGCAAAACACATCCAGATCCTTCTAGTATTTCAGCATAATATCTGCAGATTCATTCAAAGCTTTTTCCATTTAATTAGCAGGTAATCTCTTTCAAAATAAAACTACTTAGCATGAAATCTCAGGCTGAAAGCAGTATATTGTGGATATGGTTTATGTGGATTTTAGTAAAGCCTTGATACTGTTTTCCACATCATTCCCCTGGAGAAACTGGCTGCTTATGGCTTAGATGGGTGCTCTCTTTGCTGAGTAGAAAACTGAATGGACACCAGAGCTCTAACAGTTGTGGTGAATGGAGTTAAATCCAGTTAGTGACTGATCACAGGTGAGGCTCCCCAGGGCTCAGTATTGGTGCCAGTCCTGTTTAATATCTTTATCAGCGATCTGGATGAGGGAATTGAGTACCCCCTCAGTAAGTTTGCAGATGACAGCAAGTCAGGTGGGAGTGTTGATCTGCTGGAGGGAAGGAAGGCTCTGCAGAGGGATCTGGACAGGCTGGATTGATGCGCTGTGGCCAGTTGTATAAGGTTCAACAAAGCAAAATTCCAGGCCCTGCAATTAGGCCACAACCCCATGCAACGCTACAGGCTTGGGGAAAAGTCGCTGGAAAGCTGCTCGGTGGAAAAGGACCTGGGGGTGCTGACTGATGGCTGAACATGATCTGGCTTGTGCCCAGGCAGTCAAGAGGCCAACAGCATCCTGGCCTGTATCAGAAACGGTGTGGCCAGCAGGGCCAGGGCAGTGATCATCCCCCTGTACTCAGCACTGGTGAGGCAGCACCTTGAACACTGTGTTCACTTGTGGGCCCCTCACTGCAAGAAAGACACTGAGGTGCTGGAGCGGGTCCAGAAAAGGGCAATGAAGCTGGTGAAGGATATTGGTCTCTCTTCCCAAGTAACGAGTGATAGGACAAAAGAAAACAGCTTCAAGTTGCTCCAGGGAAGTTTTAGATTGTGTATTAGAAAAAATTTCTTCACTGAAAGGGTCATCAAGCATTGGAACAGGCTGTCCAGCAAAGTGACTGAGTCTCCATCCCTGGAGGCATTTAAAAGATGCATAGATGTGGTGCATAGGGACAGGGTTTAGTGATGGACGTGGCGGTGCTAGGTTAATGGCTGGACTTGATGATCTTCAAGGTCTTTTTCAACCTAAATGATTCTGTTATTCTATTCTATAAATCTATATTAAAGCTACCTTGTTTCTAAATTTCTGTTTTCAAGATGTGACCTCCACTTTGTCTCGGGTACACGCTTTGACAGAAAACGTGGCAGAAATATCTACAATCTACAAATATAAATTATCTACTGAGTCAGGTTAGAGCTCTGAAGAAATAATTTGAGAAAAACTTGCAAAATTTCCAGAGAAATTTTTGTCCTGTTGTTTAAAAAAAATCAGTTTACCAAAGTGGAAACATCATCATGTAATCAAACAGCTATGCAGACATCTTTACAGAACACTGGAATAAGAATTTGTTCATTCTTTCATTGACTTCAAATGGTTCAGGAACAAATCATTAATGATAAGAGTTATACCCAGATATGAGTGCTTGTGTTGCTGCACAGTAACGTAATGCACCTCAGTCTACTAGCTTGATCTTCTAAGCACATTCAAGCAACTTGTTCTCTTCATTGTGCATAACAGACTTCATGCCTGGCTTTTAAAAAGAAAATGGCAAAGGAGGAAAGGGAGCCAGCCTTCCTAAGAAAAGCTTGCTGGTTTTCATTAAGCGTTTATATTTCATAGCATTAGCACAACACTGATTAGCAGAGGACTTCTGAAGATGGTATATATTTATAGGCCTAAAAATAAGACACCTTTATTTTAAAAAATTAACATTATTTTCAGGTAAGACAGGTTTATGTCTGGAATACAGACACTGCTATTCAGCTAAAAAAATGAGGAAATAATATGCAGTAAGTTTATGCTTCTATTTCCTGTGCACAATTGTTACAATGCCTTTACCTCAAAATCTACCACAACAGGACCGATTAAACTGAAGAATGTGGGTGAAATCTGGCTCACAGCCTTGTTGAATATAATCTGCCTGCTGGGAGAATGAGCAGTCTTTATGACATGTGTACTCCTTCCCCATATGCTCCCCCGGCACGTCTGCCATTAGTGTTTAAGTACATGGGGGAAAGCAACTGCCTCAAAACAAAAAGAGCCCAGTCTGCACCAATTCTACCCACAGGACACAGACTAGTCCCGCTGTGGTACTGTAGTGGCAGGCAGCAGCACCTGGCTCTTGTACAGGAAGTAGACTGTAACTGTGGTCCTAAGAGAAATGGGACAGCTTTTAACTACTTTAAGATTTAAAAACATTTAAAAATCTTTATGGCTTCAACTGAAGCATATTACTGACTGAAGGTGAGAAAAGATGAATTAGTTCCCAATTTTTGACTGAGGTAGGCTTGCATAAAGCTATGGGTTACTTGTTCCTCTTGCTCCCTTGCTTGAAAACAGTCCCAATGTTTTAAGAAAATTGTTTCATCCTTCCTCCATTACTTCAGGTGATCTTCAGGAAAATACTCTGGAGAAGTTAGGCAATTAGGACAAACAAGTTGCATAACAGAATCATAGAATACTTAGGGTTGGAAAGAACCTTAAGATCATCAAGTTCCAACCCCCCTGCCATGGGCAGGGACACCTCACAGTAAACCATGACACCCAGGGCTCTGTCCAACCTGGCCCTGAACACCGCCAGGGATGGAGCATTCACAACTACCTTGATAAAAATCAACAGTGATGGATGGTGATCCAAGAGCGTAAGAGCGGATCTTAAAATCAGTCTTCCAAACAAGACTATATACGCAGTAATTTTAAAACACAATTACATACAGAGCTTGATGCTTAGAAATTGTTACAGGAAAAAGGCAAAACAAATGCCATTTCTCAATTAACTGAATTTCTTTTCAAATAGCTCACACTTGTGTATATTAGCACCTGATATGTCAGCACAAAAGGGCAAGTCAGAGATGAGATACTGAGGCAAGTAAGCTCCAATTCTTCTGTATAAAAACAGCCTATAGAGACAGAATCAGGATGAAGACACTGTCTCTCCTTCACAGCCTACAAAAACACCACTTTGATATCTGGCACTTAGCTTCACAGGTCTGTACTTGTGACTTGGAAATGCAGATGAACAGCATTATTTTAAGCACATGATACAGAGGGATATGCAGAGAAAAAGCAGCCAAGCAGTCTTGCAGTTTGTTAACCCAAAGGGAAAATAAAAAGGGGGGAAAAGAATAATAAGGGATAGTCACATATTTGAAGAGGTATCTCTGGGAAAGATAGCTAACTAAGCATAAACTTAGCAGTGGTTTTAGACACAGTCTAAACAAGAAGTCTCAGGTAACACATGGAAGAAGGCTGAGCAAACTTCTGACTATCAGCACCTGCATCCACCATTCTACTGTGGCAGCATAAGCTGCAGGTGAGACTGAGGCTAGCTTTCCCAGTCCCTTTGCATTTTTCATTAAGGCAGAGACTGCAAAGATACTATAACAAAGAAATTCAATTCGCAATTAAGAATTCTTGAGATGACTGCATCCACCCACTGCTACAGACGACCAAAATGTGCAGCTATAAGTTCAGATCCATTTGAGACAGCCACAGAATCAAAACAGTTATTATCTTAAGAAACCTCAGTGGCATGTATTACAGCAATTCAGAAAAACCTCATTGTTTTCCTATATCCAAAATTTAGTAGATGATAAAGCTGATCTGAACAGATTCAGACTCAAATAACATTCTCACCCTTGCTTGAAAATCACATCATTAAACCTCCTGTCTCCGATTTGTGAAGACCAATGCTCAATAATAACAGCCAGCAACATCTCATCTGGGAACTGATCTTACGCACAAGAGGGTCTGACAAATCCCAGAGTCCTACTGCAAGGGTGGGTGTCTCAGGGAAGTTGCAGTCTGAATTTAACTCAACAGAACCAAGGAAAACTGGTCTGCTCCTTGGCAGAGGGGTAAAGCAGCTTGAACTAAAAACCAGTATTCCCTGACTGCCAAACTTAAGCCACAATAAGTAATATCTGCTGTTATAAAACAACCACAAAAAAAGAGGAAAAAAACAAACCCCTTTATTTTAAAGAACTTTCCTGAAGACATAATTCCCAGGCTCCCTATTCCGAGCCTCAAGCAGATGATCCTTTGGTCTTGATCAAAGTGAAGGAGTCCAACAGGCTAGACTAAGAGCTTTAAACTCTAGAATGCATAACTTTCATCTAACTGCCCTAAAAAATAAAGTGCACTACAATTGTACCAGCCCATCACCTGGAAACGTCACAGAAGACAGTAATGGGTCTGAAAGAACTTCCTGATGAACATGTGCTACCTTCAGTTCTTGCACATTGAATAACCTGACACATAAATGGCTTAGAAATCAGCACTGTCAAGGAGGTGTGCTTCATTTGTTAACGTCTCGCAGAAACTACTTAGGAGATTTGGAAAAAGGTATCTCCTTACAGTGGAAAAAGGAGCCTGTTTTGCATCAAAACCCAGGTGAATTATCTGAAAGCAAAATAATAAAGCAGGCTTTCTAAAGGGCTGTTGGTTAAAACGGAAGAAAAAAAAAATCTCATGGTATCATATAAGCAGTATTGGATTTAATCCCACAAACAGAAAATAAAATACAATGTCAACATCCGATTTTCAGGTCCTGAACGAATTAACATGCACAATATTTCCATGTATCTACTGTCCTTAAACTCAAATGAGAACCTCCAAATACACAGATTATAATGTATTTTCTATGGGCATTTTTATTTTTCAAATACTTTAATAAGTTAAAAAACAAATGAAAATATTTCTGCAGTACCTGACTCTGAAACAGATCAACTGCTCTGACCAAACCAAAGTTCAAAGTACAAATCTTTACATCACTGCAACACACTCATCCTATTCTATCGGAGATTTTTAAAGCACCAGAGACCTTGGTCCAGAAGTAACAGCATTCTTGGTATATGTCCCAGCAGCGTGCAAATGTATTTTAAATTCCGCACATAAACTTTGCGAGCTGTTACTATGAGTAAGTTATACATAAGTAACCAAGCTTTCAGATACAGCAATCAAGCACTGGTAGACAACATCAGACTAAATTACAAGACTGTTCTTTACAGCCCATCCTCAGAGATCAACTATAGCCATGGATAAAGATTAGAAATCTTAATTACTTCAACAGCCAATAACTGGCACGGCACCAAGTGAGATTGTTCACTGGTATTAAGAACATGAAACACTGGAGCCATCACAACCTTCCAATGATTCAGACTGTCAGACTGGAGGTTTATCTCAGTATTTCAGAATACCTTCTTATGAAAACCCAGCTATAGCTAGACAGTTTCAAAAAGCAAAAGCCACTCAGGTCCTCCACACAAACTGAGTCTAAAAAGCAGTAATTAGACCATTCTCATTGTTATTCCCAAAATAAATACTGAAATTTAGCTAATCTGCCAAGCTTGTTGCTTTTGTAAGTAAACCACCCATAGGAATAATTTCTGAAGACTGCACACAACTTCAGATGTGCTAACTCAGAGGGCACCAGAGAATCCTTATAACTTTGTGCAATCAAAAAAAACCCAAAAAAATTGTGCTAGATTCTCAGCCAGCCGAGGTGGCTGGGGATCTGGAAGTTTTAATGTTAAACAGTGTCATCATACGTGATTCTTCTGGACCTGTGTCATCAGAAATGGTCTGACACACATAGCAGTGTCTCAGACAATCAAAGATGTCAGATGTGTGACATGAAACTCAACCAATAGTCACAATCCAGGTAATAATGGAATGAGGAATAAAACTCGCTACAAAATTCTACTTCAGATACTATCAGCTGTGTTCATACAACTGACTTGGCCAACCAGGAAACAACTGCTCCTGATGCAGGGAACTAAACCACTTAAAGATTTATAAGGTACTAAAATTAATTTGTTTGATCTTAGGTACTGAGCTTTGTTGACTCATTTGACCCATTTCACTGGATATAAAATTCAGTGATTAAACCTGATTTTACAGATGTTTATACTGTGCATCAGGCACCTTCAAGTAAGTGGCTTATTGTAAGCTGGGCTAAGACACAATACGAGACACAGCTGACAAGTCTCAGATAGACATTCATCCACTTCTACTACACAACACATCTGCTGAGACCATCCAACATTGGCATTAAATGCAGAAAACATCCACATCTTTAAACAAACTGCACTAATTAAATGTGGCTTACTAAGGCTCCTGGTACTGGACTGATCGAGAATCGTGCAGTTTTAGAACAGAAGCAGCAAACACCTCCAACAGCCTTACCACCTCACTGGTAAGTGCCAAAGGCTCAGCATCAAATAAGGTCTTCTTATGGAACTCTGCACTGGGCACAGTTTCATAAATTTTGTTAGAAGCAGAGATATTACAAAGTCATTACAATGGTTTTAGGCTAACAAACCCAGAACTAAATCTTGATTTGCATGCTCTTGATATTCTTTGCTAAGACATTTCTAAACACTCAAGTATATAATTTCTTCTGTTTTTCAACTAAAGAAAGTTGCTAATTACACTGAATTAGTCACTGATGAGGAGAAGAAAAAAACAACAACAAATGCTTAAAAGGACAAGTGCAATTACGTTGCTGCACTTCTGGTAGTGTTGCTGCACTTTTGGTAGTCAAGGATGAAAACACTGGGTGGCTAACTTTTCACTTTATACAGTATTGTCCTCCAAAAGCAGAGGAAGGCAGAAAAGGAAGTGGACTTTAACATGTAGCAGATTGCAGGGTAGTAATATGCATACTATCAAAAATTAGGAATAATTCTTTCCCAATTAAAACAAAAGTTTGTCAACTGAATTGAAGCGTACGCAGTGGAAAACATGCACTGGGATATTATACTCATTACTTAGAACTTTGTTACACAAAGTGGTCTACCACAGACACTAACTGTCATGGCACACAAACACAAGACAATTTCCTCATTTAATAAGCTATATATTACAGAATTTGAAATGATTGTGTCTATGCACTTCTATTTTCACAAAGCCCCAGCTTTTAAGACACATACACTTTCGTTTCATAGTCCTTCCAAGCTTTATCAAAGGGTTTTTTCAGGTCCTGTCAAGAAAAAAGAAAAAACAGTTATTTACATGAAAAATTCTGTGGATCTACCCTGTGTCCTTCCTAACACTGAAGACACACCTTGGCCATCTGCAGCACCTACTAGAATAAGGGACTCCACACTTTCCTGAATAGCTCAACTAAGAATTGTGTAAAAGCAATCTTGTAGACAGGAAAAACGATTTTGTACACAGAATTTATTCACTTATGTTTTTAAAAGCATCTCTAAGATGCTTTTTGCAGCTCTGTTTTACTCCTTAAGAGGTATAACCACATGTCATCCCAAGAGCAGACAATGCAATTAATCAAATAGGCTATTTTTTCATATTCCATCTCTGGCTCCACTGGAAAGAAGTGCCTGTCCTGAGGCTGCAGTATAGCCTTGATAAGGACTTGATTCATCCCACTGAAGTTAAAGGAGTCAGTTTCCAACTGACTTAATGGGAACAGTATAGACCATATGCCTTGACATAACTTATTCTGTGAGAATTTTTTAATTACTTATGCTCCAAATTCCTTTATTTTTTCCCAACTGAACAAGCCAATTTGGATAAAATTATCTTAACAAGATACAAAATTGTTTCACTGATGTGAAATGGGGTGTTGGTCGATAAGAAAATGAACATGAGCCGGCAGTGCGTGCCTGCAGTCCAGAAAGCAAACCGTATCCTGGGCTGCATCAAAAGGAGTGTGACCAGCAGGTTGAAGGAGGTGAACCTGCCCCTCTACTCTGCTCTTGTGAGACCTCACTTGGAGTATTGTGTGCAGTTCTGGTGTCTTCAACATAAAAAGG
>WYDI02007324.1:0-23082 GCA_009867235.2 Psittacus erithacus
ATTGCAGCCTTTGAGCTGAACTTTGCAAAGCCATATTTCCTCATTTTCCCCAATTTTGGTTATTTTCCTACAGTATCCTTTTATTCCTAGCCACGTGTTTGCATACCAGACTGGTCTTCACTCCCAGACTTGCCCCCTCTACCTGCATCTTCATTCTCCACCAAAACACATTAAGCCTTGCTTGGCTGACTTGTCAAGTGGTCAGCTTTCTGAGACCAGCTAGAACAGTGTGAAGTCAGCTCCCACATCACAAATGCAGCTTATCCCTGTTGCCAGCCGAGTCAGCTCTGAGGACTATAGCAACACCACACATTGTGGTTTTTTAAGAAATTATTTAGCATCTGGGAAGGAGGCAGCCATGGGAAGAGACTCTCCCATGTGAACTGTCTTAGGGATCCCATGGGAACCTGCATGTCCCAGCCACCAGCAAGGCTGATTTACAAACATGGGTACAACACCAAGGGCATCACTAATGGTGCATGGCTCAGATTTCAGGCTGTTTTCAGATGCTTGAATCATTTTCTGACTGCACTTGAGGATGTTTTGATTCAGCACAATGCCCTGAGGCAAGCCCCCAAATGTATGGTTCTGTGTGTAAACACCACTTTTGAGCTATTCTGAATCACAGGTCACTTAGTAGCTGTGAACTTTTAACATTCACTGCCTTCCTCAACTATGAAGCAAATCTGTGCATTTGCTGTGGGACAATTCCCCTGGAAAGAACAACTTTAATTTAGAGTGGCTGGTTTCGTAAGCAATCGCTCTGGTTAAAAGAAAACAATTGTAAAGCATGATTTACATTCACTATAATAAAGATAAGAGTTTCTCAAGCGCATATAATTTTTAATACTATATGCAGGCTAATTACTCTAATATAAACATAAAATTACATCTTAGGACCCAGAGGGCAGTTTAATTAGATGTGCTAAAATATTAAGAAAATATTTGTTGCAAAAAAGACCAAAGTTGTTATCAAGACATTAGTGCCAGTGTTTATCATCAGGGCTGATGAAGAGGTGTTTTGTGGCATATTTCTCCACTGTCAAGAATGTCTGTGTGTTTGAATTCAGTTGAGACATGAAAGTGCTATTCCTGAACATAATCAGGAATTGATTTTCCATGACACCAGCAAGCAATTACAGCACCATTAAGTTCCATTAAGGTGGAGACACTGACAAATTTAGACTCAGCAATTAAAATACTAAATGCAAGTGTGTGATCCCCATACTTTCCTATCTTTTGCATGTCAAAAGGAGACTTGTCAAACAAAATCAGAATTGAGAATTTTGACTGAAACTTGTACAAATCAGAACTTCACAAACTTTACCCACATTTTGGCAAAACTATAAGCCCTGGATGAAATGAAAAAGTCACACTGATCTGTATCATCCTTCACTTGATAAGAGTTCTGGAAGTCACCTATTAATCTATTTTAACATGATCCATGGCTGTTGTTTTTAAATCATACAGCTATGTTCTAATAAAAGATGTACTATTTAACTTCACTTTCATTTTTACATGTTGAAGCTGTTCAAACAATGGTTTTCCCTGAGTGGGTGAAAGCCCCCAAGTAATCAGTGATCAGTGCAATATAATTCAGTCTGGGAAATACAATAAGTAGCAGAAAAAGTGCCTGAAAGCTATTTAGGAAAGATATAAAAATACCTGGGGTGTTGTATGGTCAGATTCTGAAGTTACTTGATAGATCCTTAAACCCTAGCAAATGTTATCAGCAAAATACTTCTGTCTGATGGTGCCTTTTGTAGAAAACAGTGTTTCTGCTCCATACAGAGTGCATTCAGATGGTTACTTGCACATCATAATATAACTGGTGTCATACGACTACTTCCATCCATGCCATACCATTACAATGCATCAGCCAGCTGGCTCCCAGTGCAATGAAATAAGACGCCAAGAAGCTGTTCTGAACAGCAAACAAGGAAACCTCTTTATTATCTTCAAACCACAAACACAAGCAGTATATGGTGTATGATTGTCCTTTTCCAGAGATTCACCTGATTTCTATATTGAAAAAGAAAGAGTTTCCATGATTTGATCTCCCATGTTCAAGGGGAACTGTTTTCAATTCAAGCTGCCCATGCCAGTGACCCTCATACTGTGGAATAGGAAAGGAGCTTGTCCTTGACTACCCTTCAGGGCTAGCTGAGTCCCAGATGAGAAGGGGCTTCACCAAAGAGAGTCCCTGCATCAGCCAATTGAGAGCACCACCATGGGCAGGTTCAAACAGTCCCTCTCGTCAAATCTGTTCATGGCTCTGGGGTCCATGGCCTTTTCCCAGATGAGGTGGGGTAGGCTTCCCATGGGCTCCCCACACTTCAGAGTGGCACTGTAGGCTGAAAAAAGCAAATTTTCTTCTGTGCGCCCTGTGCTACCTCTGATTCCCTTTTTTTAAAACTAATTTCTTGTAATTGTTTTGTTCTTCTACTGTAACAAATATATATTTCTGGACTGTAGCTATGGGAGAGATTCAGCCAAGCAGGTTAGTATCAGCTAATATCACTGGATACATCCCAAAGGAGAAAAGGGGGGGTTATGGCTACCTGGGGTAGAGCTTGCATTCTTCCTGTTCACTTTCATTCGACTTCAAGAGAAGCCAAACTACTTCCTGCAGCCCACACTGTGCAGCCATATGTTTTTGGTTTATATGCACATTTCTATTGGTTTCCACATCACCAGGACCCAAGGGCAAGAGAAAGGGAAGAGATCCATTCTCACTTGACAAAATGGCCTAGAACCTGTTATCTCTCCAGCATCTGAAAAGGCTCTCAGCGTACCTGAGAGGTCCTGCTACTCTGGAACACCAGATCTTACCCAGCAGTTTGCTAAAGAGTGCAAAATGCCTGACATTCCACAATCCATATATATGCTCCTTCTACAACAGGCAACTGAAAGATGCTGATTTAGGTAATTTATAAGGATTAGGCCACAATGCTGCTTTTTTCTGTGATGTTGTTTTCTTGTGGATGTCACAGACAGCAGCAGGGTTAATGGTTTTAGCATTAGGCACCAAGTGCAGCTGGGTTAAAGCAGAAGATCCACCTGTTTTGTGACAACTAAGGATAATAAGGATGGTTTGAGTGACTGTCTGATTTTAATAGGCAAATGCAGGCTTGTTGATGGTCCCTTCCTAGTCAAAGTGCCTTTTGGTTCTGAGACAAATCCCTAATCTTTTTTCCCATGAGTCCATTACTCTAATCAGTCTGTAGATGCTGGAAACAATACAGTTCCTTCCACTTTGTATTAAGAATGACAACATTACCATGGAAATGACCTGGTAAATGGACCATTCAGCTGATAATTTTGCTTCAAGCATGAAAAAAAAAAATTGGCACCAGAAAATATCCTCAGTTAGATCCTGAAATGCTTTCTGTGCCACATTAAAAAACGTATATGACTTGTACTAATGGAATTAAACTTAGACAAGACAAACACTCAAATTTTCCTTGAGTTGCAGTCTCCTCTTAAAGTACTAGACTCTGAATGCCAGGGACCTTTCAAGCTGAGATACAGTAAAGTTAAAAGAGATTTTCCTCTCTTAGCTGTGTCACTTTTTTTCTTCACTGCCCTTCAGTCTTGAAAGATTTAAAATAGACTGAAACAACCACAAACCACACACTGAGGACAGTTATTTGTAACACTTGTCATTCCTTCCTTGTCTTTCCTAATCCTGACAGTCTCGCTACCTTGACTTCTTGATATGCAATTGCCAAATTACATCATCCTGAATTTACCAAACAGATTACACTGCCAAACAAATAGGTGGGATTTCCATATGCCGTAGTTGAAATAGACAGGGAATAACTACACATTTACTCATATAGTTAAATGGTTCTTGAGAGTGTCTAATGAGAAACAATTAGGTTAAAATAAAAGGCATACAAGAACGAAATGTTATGGTTTAGGGCTCACAGAAATAAGCTTAAATGCTCTGAAAGTAAAAAATATTAATAAAGGTTTAACTATAGCTAGCTTCAAAATAGGGATGTTAAATCTTAATTTCAAGCTTTGAATCAACATAGCATTTTCCCCATGCTTAAACACTGAAAACATTTCTTAATCCTTTCTTTACATGGATATAATCTGAGAATGTGGATTTAACCACATACTTAATATTTTTACTATAGCTGGCAACAGGATGGTTTAATTGCAGAGGATCTTTATTTCCATAGTCAGTAGTGAGGAACAATCTGCTCAGCAAGCAATTTATGCAAATTGACTTTAATGGAAACTCTTCTCTGCTTCACTAAAAATATAGAAACTTTTGAGTAAGATCCTTTATATCTTATAGTGCTGACTGTTTCACTTCTTGTAGTTCTTCAGTGCTTTTCATCAAAATTAAGACTTCTATTTAGAAGAGACCCACTTTCCTATTTGAAAAGATGATTTCTTGTTTCTGAGCGTGATGAAAATAATTTTGAGAGAGGGAAATGAATAGAGTTTTCATATTCAACAACAGTTTGTGTGCATCTGGTTGTGTACCAGAGGTAATTGAAATTCAGTAGAAATGAAGTTTTCAGACTCCCATTCTAATCACATCCTCTCATTGAATTATGAGATGATTGCATATTTCACTTGGAGGAAGGGTAGTAAATACAGGATTTGGGGATCAGAGACTAGGGGAAAAACGTAATAAAAACTGTAGCAGAAATCAATAATATTTGTAGCATATGATGGGGTTTTTTCCTCTGAATCTGTTTGTACTGAAAGACATTAAAGAATTAAATCAGTCTTATGTAGTTTTAAGAATACTCCGGAATCTGATGCTTAGCTGAGCTCACAGGTGCTGGGGCCTCTGAAATATTGTCTTTAACAAGGCTAAAATCTTTCTTCTGTTGTATGGGTCGAAGCACGGGGATAGAATCATAGAATCATAGAGTCATTTAGGTTGGAAAAGGCCCTGAAGGTAATTGAGTCCAACCGTAAACCTAGCACTGTCACTGATATCAAAACAACATCTATCCTTGAGACCAGCAGAAGGTGTGCAGAGAATATGAAAGAAAACGATCAGAACCTTGTGTGCCATGACTGATCACACTTGGGAGACGTAGGACCTACATAAATTTTAGGGGCATAATGTGAGTTATTTAAAACAAAAAGTCGCATAGGCCCTTTCCCATCTTAATATTCCTTGTTGACTCTTAGGGCCTTCTGATTGTGCTCCTTATATTATTACATCATATGGCATTTTTTATTGACCATGGCTCCTAAAGAAATGGGTCTTATGAACACCAGACTTGCCTATGTGTGCTAACACAAGAGCAGGTTTTGACCCTGCACTGCTAGAAGAGTAGGTCTGGGTTCCTTACTTGAAAGTGGCACTCCAATGAGACTGCAGGAGGGGTCAAAGATACAACTGATCTTGTGGTTGTGACCACAAACCAGAGGGAACACTGGTTGCTTCAACATGGTACATCACTGTGAATGGGTCAAAACATATTATTGTCCGTCATTGCCTAGCAGCTACCAAATACAGCAGTCATCACTTTAAAATGTATCCCACAAGTATCCCCATGCCTAAAAGTAAGACAGATTGAGTGGGATTTCTCTCTGCTACAGGTTAGATGTTTAACATAATTTGTCACACAAGCTCAACTCATAGTCAAGACAGAAACGGGCACCTTAGGATTCAACTCCTCCCACCTGGACAATTAGCTTAAGTTAGGCATCTCACTTATAGATTCTTTAGTTGGGGGAATTTTTCTTGGCTTGATTTTTTGAGTGAAACTCCTCTCAGCAGGGGCTATAATTTACTGCAGTGTCTCAGCATGGATACAGGTTTCCTGCTTTTGACCCCAATATTTAGAAATGTTGGCAAAGCCAACATAGATTTAAACAGTTTGTGCCATAGGCATGAAACTTCAGATTTTTTTGCAACAAGAACCTGGTGGGGTTTCTTCAGGTCAACAACGTGAATCAACATTTGTTCTGGAAAAGACTAGACAGGGGGCTGCCTGCATGGACAAACCACACTTGTGCTCTTTCCTGAGGGCTGTTTCATGCAGCTTGAAGGCTATTTAAAACAGATTAAGCAGTTTACTCCAGTTTTAGCTACAGGGGTCAGTGAAGCTGTTACATGCCTACCACAAAAGTGCCTTCTTCAAAACAACAGCGCTTCATACTGGATAGATACGATAAGCAGTTGTGACATGGGCAAACTCCACCACATAAAATCAAAGTTACCCAGTGGGTAGCACGTGGCTGTCCTAAAATCACATGGGTCCTTACCAAACCAAGCAAAATATCCGACACCATGGAGTTACAACACTCCCTGTGTTTGCACCATACTTTTGTTACTCTCACCTGAGGACTCACAAAGATTCTGTGCTTTCCCGTCAGAGTATATACAACCAGCAGCCACCAAAAAAGACTGGAATGACCTTTCATACCTGATGGTTGTTTCGGCTACTAGTGACTATTTGGCCTGGTTTTTACCACATTCAGGTAGGTCAAAAAAATAAAAAAGAAGAAAAAGTTATATTGTTCTCATATGAATCATCCTTCCCACTAAACTGTCTCTTTGACTGGCAGTGGAGTTTGTTAGTCATCCATCGTTTCAAAATTGTGGGTGGCAATTATCCAGCATTTCCTCTAGGTGTCAAGTCATACGGATAATACCCTGGGGTGTTTCATTACACCCACTGAAAGTGATGCAGTTTTTATGTCCCCTTCTTTCCAATGCAGAACAAGTACGTTTTTCCTTCCAGGCTGCTACTGCAAAGTTTTGCTGCGTTTCCATGGATTTTACTCACGGATGGCTATTACTTTCACAAGCCATTAAAGGCTTTGTCAAGTAAGCCCAAATTGGCAACTTTATCAGTGGTTTTCTTCTTTACCGTAGAAGAAAAACTCTGTGTCTTGAATGGAAAGTGAGATGCTCAGCCACACATACACAAGCAGAAGTCAATTAACAGAAAATTGAGGTGGCAAATGTGAATCACATTCATCATTACAGTTCATGAAAGTGGCTACTTTGATGTTAGCCTCAGCAGTTTCACAGGCACAGCTAGCTCAGTCTCTTCAGCTCTGCAGAGAGGAAGGTGACAAAGGCAGGGTCTCAGGCAGGAGTGGGGCACGTTTGGGAAAGGCACTTTGAAGAGAAATGCAGCCCAGGTGGGTAGCCACTGATAGAACAACATGAAAGCAGTCCTTCCTGTGGGACAGAGGCTTCTCTACAGAAGGTCAAGGGCTAGGCCCTGAGCTGGGGTCCTGTGCAACTCTAGGGGGTGCATTTTGGTCTGCATTAATTGTATGTGGTGCTTGGTGAGGCCAGCCTTATATTTTAGGGCTAAAAATATGGCATAATAAATGCCTTTGTCTGAGGTGCCTTCTCTCACATAATTTCAGCGATTATGTGATGTTGGAAACCCCAGTGCTCCTGTGTTTGGAAGTGCATTGCTTCTGCTCTGCAAAGAGTGCGCCCTCCAAACTCTGAAGGGCTATCATAAAGATCTAACCAAAGGTTGCTTCCCTGAATTATTTCACCTGTCTAACCAGATCTCACTGGAATAGTTAGGTAGTCCACAACATTTAAAATCATCATATTTTCTGCCTCTGTAAAGACATCTCAAAAGCATGACATTTAGTATCTGTATATAATAGCCACAAAGAACCAAAATTCAAACATATGATCAATGTCTGTAGATTGCCTCAAACCCTTCAGGTCCCACAGCAGCCTCCTGTCATGGTGGCTGGTGGTGTTGGAATCATTTTTTCATTATCTTAACAGCAACCTTTAGCAAATTCATCAATTTTCATTTTTCTGACTTAGCATGTCAGAGTAGCAAGCACTTGACTGTGAGCTTAGTTCTGGCATTCGCTATTTGTAGAAATAAGGAATTTCAGTAAACTAATTATACCTTGGTAGTACTGTGTACATTAAATTCTCTAATGGTCTTGGACAAGCAGATGGCCATTGATGTCTATTACAGGATATTTTTTTATTCCAGTTGAGTCTATCTGGTTTTTTAGGGCATGCATTCAAAGAGGCACAAAGTGAAAGACTGACATGAAGTGTTCTGTCAGGCTGACTGTTTGAGAAGCAGTACCAAATCACTGGTACACACTGACTGAGAGTCAGGATGAATGCCAGCTGAAGGTAGCTGGATGTATCTGTTAAACAAAGCTTGATGTGATTTAGATGAAACAAATTGCATGGTAACAGTAACAGGTAACTATATTATCATTACTATGTTTTTTGTCCTCATTTCCACTTGCTAGCAAATATATTTTTTGTTAATGCAACTGAGTATAGCAGGTATAATACTTGTTACTATAGTGAAGTTCCCATTCAAGACTCTAAAAGGACTTTATTTTCAGAATAGATCAGTTAAATAAGGAAAACAAAAAAAAGGAGAAAAAAAATGCCAAATGTTTTGATGAGTCATCCTCCATCTGATTTTGAATGAAAATTAAGATTCAATCACTATTAGTATTTGAAGATGTTCCTATTGTAAAATTACAAGGAGGAATCAGAAGAAAAGGTGGAACAGAAAAAACAATAAGCTCAAAACAGGACTGGTATAAGGAAGAACAGAGAGATGAAGCAAGAAAGAGAGAGGAAGCAAGACAAAATCATAATATATCATAAGAAAAGATTTCACATGCAGTAATATTGTATTTGACAAGACTAAGACATAATCTCAGCTCAGCAATCACTGGGTTACTAACACTGTCATTACAGTTGAGTGTGCTCAGATTCCCAGATGTGGTTGATTCCTTCCACCATGCTTACTTAACTTGTGGGGGCACCTTGCCACAGGGAGTTCTGGATGCTTAAAGTCGACTGGAGCTGAAGTGGCAACTGGAGAAGTTAGAATTAAATCTATGGACTTCTCTTAAATAAAAAAGAGTAAGTCACAGAGCAGCCAGCTGTTGGAAAATGGCATTCTGGGAAAGCAGATATACTTTCGTATATGTACTGTTTGCTTGTTCTTCTTTATACTGTTCCCTGCACATCCTTTTTTTGGCCAATGTTCAGCTCTGGGTTGAATCGATCTTCACTCTGCTAGTGCAGCTGCTCTTTGTATTCATATATGGCAAAGTCTGGACAAAATATTCCTATACCTAAAGGCAATGAAGTCTGAGATTTTTTGGGTTTTCTTGCAGTTCCAGGTCATTGCAAGCTTTACCAATGTCATCCTAAAAAGTTTAAGCCAAAGTGGTGCTGGCTGCAGAAGATTGCTCAGGGCTGTATCCAGTGAGGTTTTGAGTATCTCCAAGGATGGAGATCTTCACCCAACACCCTTACAGTGAAAAAGGTTTTTCTTAGGTTTAAATGGAATTTCCTCTATTTCAATTTGTCCCCATAGCCTCTTGGCCTGTCATTGGCCAACCAAGAGCCTGGCTCCAGCTTCTTTACACTCTCTTTTTGGGTTTTTATATGCATTTATAAGATCCCCGTAAGCCTTCTCTTCTGCAGGCTGAGCAGCCCCACTTCTCAGCCTCTCTTCATATGACAGATGCATCAGTCATTTAATCATCTCCATCACCCTTTGCTGAACTCACTCCAGAATGCCCATGAATCTGTTGTACCAGGGAGCCAGAACTGGACCCAGAACTCCAGATGTGTCTCATCAGTAGACAGTAGTGAGTACAGTGGAAGGATCACCTCCCTTGATCTGCTGGCAATGCACTGCCTAGTGCATGTAAGGAACGTCACTGGGTTTCTTTGCTGCAAGGGACAATTGCTGGCTCTTAGTCAGCTAGAAGGGCATCTACCAAAAAAAAACAAAACAAAAAGCAAAACGAATAAAATCCCACTGTTTGTCCAGAATGATGGGTCTTGAGGTGACTCTTGCAGCCTTTCAGAGAAGGAAGCCAAGGAAATGTGGTGTATGGGTTGCAAAGGTATTATTGTGTATTCTCCACACCATTCTGACTGGAAAGGATTTTGACTCCCAGAATAGCTGTAACTCCAGAAGACAGATGATTTTGTTACTAGGGAAGAGTTGAATCATGGTGGGAAATCTGAACAATCTCTCTCCATGTGGAACTACTGTATTTTAGTAGCTGCTATCTTAGGCAAAAACTATATTTCACTGTTAAGACTCTTTTTCTGATTGTTGTTTGCTTTTAAAGGGAAAACTGCCCTTTGACTGGAATGTTACAGAAGCAAAGCAGTTCATACATATCACGCTCACTGAAAAATTATTAGACTACTGGATGTGTATTTCTCTGATTAATTTTTAAAAGTTTTTTCTGGGAAGAAATGGTGTACTATTACATTAAGAGCTAAAATGGTGTCCTTTCTGAGATAGCATTAGTCTCTAAATATGATGTTCATTTACCTAGTTTTCATTTAGCACAGCAGAGGTAGTGTTACATAGACAAAAGCTTGAATATATTTTTCAGTCACGTAATGTCTGCCCTTAAACTGGGGAACCTTTGACCTTTGGTGTTTCTGCCAAGACTGATTTTTCACATCAGTCCAGCTAAAATGAATTGTAAGTATAAGAAGTATTAACCATGTTCATTTTTACTTCTCTATAGCATTTGACTAATATTGAAGCATTAAAACAAAATTGTTGGTTCTGTGTTTTTTACAGTGCTTTTTTTTCCTGTTTTCTTCTTTGTTTTTCTTTTTTTTGGGAGGTCATGTAAATGTGGACTGTTTAGAGCTAAAATGCAACATTCAGAAGTAGACACTTTAGAAAGTGCTATAAGATAGCCAAATAAATTATTACTAATGTGCACATATTTGAAAAGAAAAACATGTAATACATGCTCTATCCAGATCTGAACTGAAATACTGAATGCCACAGAAATAAGGCTGTTAAAAAGTTACTGAGTGCCTGTTGAAAATACTTCTTGAAAATAAGTTGTCAGTCCTATAAATATTTGAAATAGTCAAAATGTCTTTGGAGTTGGAAAAGTAATTATGTAAATTAAGACATTTAGCAAAGAGTGGGCATGGAAAACCTGAAGAGTAAATTTGCACATTGGAATGAAGCTGGCAGTGGTGAAATGTAGTTATTTGTGGGTGCAGTAATTCACAATAACATTAAGATATGAGAAAAAATATCTCAACCATGTCAGTAGCTGTTTCCTAGTGCTCTATTGCTAAAGAATCATAATTCTTGTAATTTCATTCATGTTAGTGGATATTATGTACAGTGACTGCTGCAAGCTTAAGTCTTAATAGCCTTTTCATAATACATATTATTCATATCACTGCAGCATTTAGAAATGAGAATTTAGGGCCTTCTGTGCATAAAAGCTGAAGAAAACTTCAATCCCACTTCCTTGAAAATGGAACCAAAACATAGACATGAGGCAACACACAGCTAAGCCACTACAAAAAAACCAGTGGGCAGTTCTAATCACCACGGAAAACACGGATATCCCTGCACAGGAAATCCTGTGTGTTTCTCAAGACTACGAAAAATTCCTACTACAGGAGGACCTCCACAGAAAAGAAGGAAACAACTCTGCAATCATTCAAAAGGAGCTCCCTCCAAACACATGCAGCAACAAGAAGAAAACACAAAGACAACTAAATATGTACTGAAGAGCAGACAAAGGCCTACATAGGAGAGAAATGGCATAATTGTAGTGACTATAAAATAAACACAGTAATGTGTTGACAGAGTAGTTTGGAAGCCACAGGAGAGAACATGCTGTGAAGTATCGGAAGTGAAAGAGCAACATGGATTTATATCAGCAGATAACCCAGCTCACATTGTTCTTTTTCAAATAGCATTTAATATCAGTTTGCAAGTTTATACCAAACCCATTCATAAAGAAATGATTAAACATTTTAAAAGCAAACATTCCTTTGACAAAACAGTTAATAAAATATCTACTATTATGTAAATATGGGGAAATAAACTATTTGCTTTATGGTTTTTGTGATGCAGCTATGATGCTTATTACATCATTGAAACTAGCTAATGAATAAGTGTAGACATATAAGTCAATGCAGGAAAGTGAAAGACCTCCTTCAGAATGCTCTTTAGAAGTCTATCTGGGAAAAAAAAAAAAAAGAAGAAATAAATCAAACCTCTCTTACTGCAATTTCATACCAGAACTTAAAGGAATGATAATAAGGAAATGTAGAAATTATTTGGGCTGATGCTATTAGAAAGGCTTTGCTTGGCTTCTTCAGTTTTCCCATCAGGATGCTGTTCACTATCCCCAGCTGAGCAGTACGTTCCCATCAAGGTGTCCCACAAGGATAACAAGAGTGAGGGCATGTACAAAGTGCGTATCTGCAGCAGTGTGGCTCTGCTAAGTAGGAATCGGTGGTAGTTTGCCTACTTCCTCGGCATCACTCATCACAGATGAAATCAAGTGAATCTCATGAAGCCATTATCAGTACAGCAGCAGGATTTGTCCTGCTTTCAGTGTATGGGTATAGAGGAGCCTCGGGCATTCTACATAAGGCAGCAGCTCCAAATCTTAGTCCAGATATTGGCTGAAATTTGAATAATCTTCCAAACATCCTTGCCTACCCATGCCAGATACGTGCTACCTCATGTGCCTAGATGTATAGGCATGTGGTCCCCAAAGAAGACATCAATGAAGACCTCAATGAAGTTAATTTACTTCCCTAGAATGTGATGCAAATTTTGCATATGTGTAAGGGATTGATTGAAGTAATCTTGGTTAAAAGAATAAGAAAATTTTATGTAATTAAATAAGCATTAGGAATTGCCTGGAATATGCATATGGAAAAGTGGATATATCAGATACATCTGAGGGGGTTGGTTCTTTGCAGCTGTGGCTGTGCTAATGACAAGCTCAAAGCTTGGCACCCTGCTCACTAAGCTGAAGGAATATGTGAGTCTGGGCAGGGAGGTTGGACTAGATGATTTCCAGAGGTCCCTTCCAACCCTAACAATTCTATGATTCTGCCGGATAATTAACTAGAAAGTCTAATTCCCATATATTGTTTCTTGTGCCTTCCTAGGAGAGAGCAGTTTTGATATAAATAATAAAGCAAGTTGTGTCTGACTGCATGCCAAAGAGAACCTGTGATCTTCCAGAAGTGGCTGGTGAGTGACTGGTCAGAAATGAACCTAGAAAAACTTTCATTAGACCACATGTAATCTGGCAACTGGTAACACTGAGAATGTCATCAAAATAATAGTGTATAACCCCATTTGCCATGAACTATTCCATACATCAACTAGAAATTGAGAAGCATTTTATTTGATGGCCCTGGCATGGTGAGCAGTGACAATATCCCTTGACTAATGCAATGAAGTTTAGTCTGAAACCTGATGCTGTGAGGGAGTGTATTATTTAGAAACTCAGGCATAAAAGAAGATAAGTTTGCTCTTTTGTTTAGCAGCTAAGGCTGTCATATTGGGAAGCACAGTGTGGCAGCTTTGCTAGCAAGCTGTCTGAATCACTGAATGTCTTGAACATCTATTACCTCAGAAGGCATCTAAATCCATCATGGGCACAGTGGCAGGATTTCTGCAGCTGACTCTATGGGTGATGAGGCTGCACCCCATGGGCAAGGGGCTGGTGGTGAGCACAGCTGTGTGGGTGATTCTGCCTCCATGAGCACTGGCAGAGCTGCTTCTGACAGCTGAAAGCCAGCAACCCAACTGTGGCTGGGGGAGAGTCAATCCTCTCTTCTGGCTTGGGCAGGGAGACAGGTATTTTCACAGAGCAGCTCATCCCACTTTGAAAGGGGTGAATTACTCTTCCTTCTCCACTGATCATTTAGGCAGCCCAGATCAAAACACTACTTGCAGCTAATAATGAATATCTTCTTGTGCAAACATAGCAAAAATAAAACTTGCGGATACTGGAAAAAGTAAAGATGGTCTAATCTAACAACAGCAAAAGTAAATAGGAAAGGCATGTTCAAGGGCTTTTTTCTGAGCAGCCATTCTGTACTGCTGCTTTAATTCACTCATTCAAGTACTGCTTTGAGTGGAACACAAAATGCAGAACAGTATCTCTCAAAAGAGCCAATATCCTTCAGAGAGGAAAGGCTGTGTCCATGTGAGACACACTGGACGTCATGAAGCAGTTCTGGTTGGCTTATTTGTAAGCCCCTACTGGCATCATCACATTTCCTGCTCAAGGAGCAGACAAAAACTTTCCTGAACAATCCTCCTGAGTTGTGAATTATGGATGTATCTCTGTGCACACTGACTGAAAGTTAAATAAAGCAGAAGAAAATACTTTTTTCCTCTTCTCTTTAGTATTTTTATTCTCTGCACAGATCCTTCTATCTATCTTTTTTATATGCATTTTATGTTTTCCTAAGCAGTCACCCTTAACGCCATGCAAACACGCAGTCTTGGGGCTTTTCCGTACTTTCACTATGGTTTCAATACTTTAAATATTATGCAAACATTCTTTGTAGATACTGATCCTTCTATCTGAGTAGTCAAATGTACTTATGCATCATAAATGTCAATGTTTTTTCTGCTTTTTCCCTACAAATAGGTATTTTTATTATATTTTATTATAGGGAGAGCTTGCTGTACCTATGCCTGAATTGCCTTTTGGCCAGGATCAGTCACTCAACCCATCTGCTTTAAAACTTATTAGCCAGCCTTTCAAATACACTTTAGCAATAGGATACAGGCTTTTTTCTTCTTTTTTGTTTTTCATCCTCAGTTTGAAGCATCTCCTTATAAAAATAACCAGCACTGGTTGGTGGGGGACTTCAGTGAAAACTTCACTGTTTCACAGAGCAACTTGAGATGGAGATCTGAGGCGGCAGCATGGGACAGCGCTGGAGGTACAGCAGTGGGTTAGTCAAGGTCATCCTCTCCAACAGCTGCTGTAGCCAGGGCCCATGTTGCTCATGCCTGGAAGTACCACCAGCTCTTACAGCAGAGTCCAGGTAGTGTAAAGTTGATGTTTAGACATAGGGTTCCCTAAGCACTGAGGGGCAGAAAAGCTGTCTGTGCCATTTCACCTGTCTAACCCCATGCAGTAACTACCCTCCTCTCCTTGCAGCAGCCACAGCTCCAATTTCTGCAGGAAGAAAGGGTTGAGGAGAGCAGGAAGGGCTGATCTTCTTCCAGCAATCACATTTCCAACTTTCAGAAGCTCTTATAACAGTTGGTAAAGATTTACAGATTTCCTGGAAGCCTCTGCTTTGCACTTACAGTTACAAATCTGAATGACAGATACTGTCCTCTCATGCTTGCCTACCTGTCATGGTTGAGACACAATACTGAGAACACTAAAGCCACACAAAATTTATCATCAAATCATAGAATCACAGAATGGTTTGGGTTGGAAGGGACATCAATATCATCTAGTTTCAACCCCGCTACCATGGGCAGAGACATCTTCCATTAGACCAGTTGCTCCAAGCCCCATCCAACCTTGCCTTGAACACTGCCAGGGATGGGGCAGCCACAACTTCTTTGGGCAACTTGTTCCTGTGTCTTACCACCCTCACAGTAAAGAATTTCTTCCTTATATCTAACCTGAACTTCCCTTGTTTAAGTTTAAACCCATTACCCCTTGTCCTATCACTATCCCTTCCAGGTTACTGTTTATACTAGCAAGAAACTTTTCCAGGTATGAGTCACTGGGGCTTGCTGATGTGTTGGGGAGAAGCAGCTCAGTCGAAGCTCATTTGAAACAATGGTGGTGTACTAGGGCTTAGCAAACTCAGTGAAGCTCCCCTCCATCCCTCAAGCTCCAGCCTGATTTCAGGGAAGCTCGACAACTACTGCTGAACATCCAGACTGGTATGTGTGCCCCAGTATCTTCTAGCATCATGCTGGAGCAAGACCTTAGCACTTGGAGCATGGCCTTGCTGGTGGCATTCCCAGGACATGGTCATCTCCAGCGCTGCATAGTTGCTGGTCCCTCATCCACCCTTCCAGGCAAGATTTTTGGACAGTTTGTGAGCCAGCACAGCCCCGGGACCATTCCCTACAGGCAAGTTGCATGCGGTGCCTTTTCTCAGAAGTGACAGATTTAATGCCTGTGACTTTCAAGTGACAGACATGTCCAAGAGTTGCTGCCTGTCCTTGGAAAGCACCTTAGTTCCCTTGGGAAATGCAGACATAGGAGGTAGAGGGGAGTTGGGCTTTCCCTACATCACTGCCTGATCTGCAGCACGCCACAGGGCAGATGCAACCCCTCTGGCTCTGTGCAAGGCTGTGGCTCTGTGTGCATGCTCAGGAGGCATCATGCTTCAAGCTCTAGCTACTGTTTAATTAAAAAAAAGGCTCCAAGTATTAATAATAAACTAACTCCATGGCAAGCAACATGGCCATAGGGCACATATGTCTTGGCAGTGATGGTAAGTTGGAAGAGAAGGGGAATTTTTCTTGCAATAATGTGCTCTGTAGGACTAGGCTGGCAACATCACAGCAGCCAGACAAATCCTTGTAGAAAGAGCCCAGAATCTAAACACGCAGAGAACAAGAGGAAGAAAATGACAAGTAACTCATGCAGATCCACCCAACGGGCCATGGAATATGCCCACAATTTACTTTCAGCAATATGTGCTCTCAATCCTGCAGTCTTCTGAGATGCTTTTGAAGAAGAAAAAAAACATTTTTTTTTTGCTTTCAAATTATAGCAATAAATATCCTGAAAGAATTAAAGTCCCTGTTGCTGTAGAACTGTGACAACTCATTTGGGGTGGGGTGCGTGTATTATGCATTAGGTGTGAGCCACTCTGACCATCCACAGGGCTCTTCTGGAGGCAGCTTTTCCTGGGCCATTTCCACACCAGCTGCTGAAATCCAGGCCAGCTGCCAGGCTCCCTTCCCTGCTGCCTGCTTCTCTGCCCGCTCACCCTCTTTGCCTGTGCCAGGCCTCTGTGTCCTCCTCTTATCTTGTGTAGGCAGCTCCAATTTGGCTTTTCTTTCCCAGTCCTCCTTCAGGGTTACTTGCCCCAGAAAAGAAGGAGGTAGGAAGAAATCTCTGCTGCAGTCCTGCGCTTGTCACTGATCCCCTCCTCTTCCTGAAGGATATGTCATCAAAAGGACAAGGCATGCCTTGTTACCAGACAGACCCTGAACGCTACTGCATATTTATCAGATGCGTATGAAAGAGTTGCTGCACACTAAATATTTACTCACAGCTGCTGAACCACATTGGGCTCTGTTATATTCCAGGAGTGTTAGTCAGGGGCTGCCCACTGGAGTAGTGGCCACACTGAGAGAAAATTGAATTACAGCAGATTTGCGCCAATTTAAAACCTCCCTCTTGGAAGACTAACTACCACCCCTGCTGGCAGAAGGATCTGGGGCTGTTCCTGGCCTCCATAACTTCAATTTCCTCTTCAAGTTGAGATGAGGAAGACAGAGTGTGAGAAATCACCTTCTATTAGAGCACACACCATGGTACTAGAGAGCTGACTTGGTCAGGTAGGATGCACCCTCACACAAGGCTACCTTCCTGCAGCTCCTGGGAGCACTGCTGGGAACTCCAGGGAACAGAAGGGAATTTTTTCAATGGAACTGTCATTTCCACTGCCAAAATGGGAACCAGAAATGCCCCAGTGATTCCCCAGCCCAACACAAGGGAAAATTCCCTCCTGAGCCCACATTTCATTGAACTCTGGAATATAAGAATGATGTACCAACAACAACTGGGGACAGTTCTTTATTAGCAGTAAACTTATCTAATACTTTATCTACTTGAGATCAATAACAAATGCTTCCGAGTGATAATATAAAATACAGCAGGCGTAAATAATGCCTCTTAAGAGAAAAGAAAATCCCCAGAGGTTCCTCTCAACCTATATTTCTATAGGTTATAAATTCCCAATACCATGCATTTTAGCATCTCAAAGAAACAGCAAAATCATTTATTTTCTGAATTTTAGCCTTTTGCATATTAAGTTTGGTTTTGGTTTTTTTTCCTATTTCAAACAATGGTAAATATATCAACTGCACACAGCTGGCTGCATTAAAGGGACACCATGCAAATGAGCCAAAGAATTGGGCAGTGAAGATGGAGAAAACTAGAAAGAAGTACAGATGGGTGACCGGACAGAAAGCTCCATTTATCTGTGCATTCAGACAATTGCCACCTGAGTTATACCACTGACTTTGACCAAACCATGTCTGTAAACAGGTTATAGCTTCTCATAGTCTTACAGAAGTAAAGAATTGAAAGGATCCATCTTAATCAGAACCTAGATTGTCCCTGAGGAACTGTTGCTAAATCTCCAGTGACAGGGACTAAGCAGTCTGTTTGCTGTCGCACTGTCCTTACACAGAGAAAATGGTTATACAGCTGAAAGACATCTAGGTAGCTGGCAAGCTATAAGGGCCTTTTTGTAACTGTTCAACCGCGCAATTGAAATATCTCATTAATTTTGCATGGCTGCTTTCATCTGATCACCTGCACTGTTACGGCCCACTGATTAAATGTGTGACACGGGGAAGCAGGTCTCCATACAGGGAGCACATCAGGTTTAAAAGTTGCCATTTGTGCTCAGGCAAAATAAAACTATGGATTTTACTCCCCAGCATGCTTTCAGTAGCAGTTTATTAGGCATTTGATACAAACATCGCAATGAGAGGGAGAAAAGTTATAGATTTCTGCAAGTATTTTTCCTGGTTGCAAAAATTTGAAGTGTTAGCTATTAGAAAAAGATCACAGCAAAACTGCAGAGGCAGGGACCTGAGCAGCTTCTTGTCTTCAGAGACAATGTCATCTTGTATTCGCATGCTAACAGTAAAGATCTATTGTCTAGGAGTTGTAGCTTTGCTGTGGCTTACTATGAATCATAATTGTCTTCCTGCTGGGAATAAAGAACAAGGAGAGAATAAGCAAAGAACACATAAGGACTCTTCCCCTTTATCATTTAGTAATTATAGCAATTAGAATACCTCCTGCCCCTGCCTAGCATGGTCAAGAAATACTAGTTTTATATTTATGAATGTCAGAGCAGTGCTGATATGCTTTACGCTTGAGAACACGGCAATAAATTTGGATTTTACTGTCCAGCAAAATATGTGTGTAGTAGATACCTGTTTCCCCCCTGGTTTTTGTTTATGCAGTCAGAGGAGTTTCAGCACAGGGAAATGAAAAGCTGTTGGCCAAAATCTCTCAATCACAGATGAGATGACTGGTTTATAAAAACTAATTGCTGTGGAAAATGTCATATATGCATACAGATATATGTATATTCTTATGCATACATCTATAAATGAGCCCACAGTAAATGTGAGGATTTGTAAAATACTGATGAATGTACATTACCTGAGTAAGACATGTGACTGCCTCACAGTGCGTCTAGTGTTGCATGTCTGGACACCTGAAGGATGCCTGAGGAACTGCCATCCTTTGAGAAGCATGTCCAGAGATCACCTGGCCCAACCTTCTCCTCAAAACAGGGTCAAATTTAAAGAGAGAAGAGCCTGGCTCCCTCTTCTATGTCTCTCTCAAGTAGGTAGATGAAGAGAGCAGTAAGCTCCTGTCATCACCAGCTCTTACAATGCCTGACAGCTTCCCCACCTCTCCTTATGCGTCGTGCGCTGAAGGCCCTGCCTATCCTGGTGCTCTCCACTGGACTCCCTCCAGTGTGGCAATGTCTTCCTCTTACTGGGAAGTCCTAAACTGAGCCCAGTGTTCCAAGTGTGGTCTCACTAGGGAGAAGATAGCAGAAGAAGCCCTTCCCTGGACCCACTGGCCACACTCCTGCTAAGGCAGAACAGCATGCAGGTGGCCTCATCTGCTGCCAGGGCACGTGGCATCCCCAGGCTCAGCTTGTCCACCACTCTACATCCTCTCATCCAGATCATGGATAAAGATTTCAAACCACAGCAGCCCTCGTATCTATCCCTGAAAGATGCCACTAGTCAATGGCTGCCCAGTGGACTTCTATGGCGGACCACCACCCTTTGAACCTGACAGTCCTACCAGTTTCTACCCAATTAATTACCCACTCATCCAGGCTTTATTTCACCAATTTGGCCATAATCATATTATGAGAAACTGTGTCAAACATGTTTTAAAGGTCAAGATATACAACATACACTATTTTCCCTTCATCTGCAGCCAAGGCAGCAATCAGGTTGGTCAGGGATGATTTTTCCTTGGCAAATCAACACTTGACGTCCAAATCAGTTTCTTGTCCATTCTGTGCTTGGACTCACCTATTAAGCGCCTGAGATTAAGCTGACTGGTCTTACAGATCGCCTTCTGGCCCTACTTGAAAAGGGATGTAACATTTGTTTGCCTTTTCCTCATCATCAGAACCATCCCCTGATGATCATGGTTTTTCAAAGATGACAGAAAAAGGTTTCAGGCTGACGCTGACCAGCTCTTTCAGCATTCTTGGATGATCCCACAGGCTTATGCATGTCTAATTTCCCTGAGTGGCCCCTAACTTAATTTTCTTTTACTGTGGGTTGTGCCTCTCTGTCCCAAGCTCTGTTACTTATGTAGATTAACATGATGAGAAATACAATTTCTTTTGCCACAGGTACTCCAAATTATTCTGGTTGAAGTACTGGCATTGCTTCCACACCCCAATCTTCTGACCCCTTTTTTCTTAAAAAAAAGCTTCAGTTACTTTTGGCAATGGTGGGTTTTATATTCACCCTTTGATGGTTTTATGCTCTTTGTAGCTTTTGCCCAGCCATTGCATCAGCAAGAGATGTTCTGTAGCTAGAATTAATAAAATATTTTGCTCCTATCCAGTGACTTGATATTTGAAGAATTTGCACAAATGAATGTACAAATATTTCTGATTCAAGTGATAAACAGATGAAGAAATTTCACCAAATGTGTGGAAAGCTTCAGCAACTTGGTTTAAAATAACAGGCCAAGATCATCCCTGGGTCAGATATAAGGTCTATCAGTATCTTTGAACTTTATATGCCTTCCCATTTTGTTGAGTGCCCAGTTTAGAAAATTGTGTGACTCAAGTGTCAGGTCTTAAAATCACTGAGTGTTTGCTGAATAAGGAAAGCTGGACTGCCCTTGGGATTCTAAATTTTCAATGCAGCAGACAGTAACTCCAGACCAGAGGTAATCCAGATGCATTCATAATTTTATGTGCAACAACAGAGAGTACAATGTTATTAGCAATTTATAAGAACATATTTTTTATTACTACCAAAAGCTTGAACAGACAAGACTAAAACCTAGTATTTCTTTACACATGTTTCACAACAAGAGAAGGCGGTGCTAATGTATTGGGCAGATAATGTTGTTGGAATTATTGATGAAGAGATCAATAATTCTCCCATAAAGAGTTTTGAAACCCAGAATTTGAGAAGAAATTGAAACCTTACCAGCTTAATGCCAGGCCTTTATTTGTATATTCTTCTGTCACTCAGGAGACTGTTCTTATGCTGAGCATATCAGGGGGGATCAAATTTGTCCAATAAGCCTTCTTCAGGCAGCATGTCTCTAGTGCACATGAATAATGGAAAGGAAATAAACTCCAGTCGCTGCAGCTTTTTATTAAATACATATCTTAGAGCCAAAATGCCCTAATAGCCTGAAATCACATTGCTCTTGTCCAGAGTTGTACTTAAGCGTTCAGTGCCCTGTCTTGCCATTCACCAGCGGAGTACATTGCAGTGCTCAGGACCTGCTCCAAAGTGTTTTCATATAATGGCTGAAAAATAAAATACGTGAGAGGCCTGAAAAGCAGATGGCAGAAGGGTGCATCTGAAGGCATGGAGCAACTTATCAGGGAAGCCCAACATGAAAAGCGGGTTAAGCAGAAAACCAGTTTTACTAAGCTCAGTCCATGCTCTTGAATGTTGCTTAAAAGACCTGCTCCTTCTGCAAAAGTCTCCAGCATACCAGGACTGAAGCCCATGAGATGCCCAGAGCCACCAACTCAAAGATGAAATAGGATAAGGTTCTCCATTTTAAGATGGAAATTACAACAGCAAAAATTGTTGCAACAATAGTAATTATATATCTGTGTTTGAATAGATGGCCTCAAACGCAGAAATGAATCTGATTGTATGCTGATCCTTATAGTGTGTCATCACTACTGTGTTTCAGTCTGTTTCACACTATGTTTAAATCTCTTCAGCGAAGAAGCTCAGTGTTATGGGGAGGAGGTATCCTAGTCCCACTGTTGTGTGGGCTGCTCCCTGTCCATTCACTTAAGGGATCCGGGAGCTCTGTCCATACTGGCAAACTCATGTTAGCTGCAGTAATGCGTAAGTAAGTAAGGTGTCAGTCATGGAATCAATGGGGTCAAAATAGCAGAGCCAGATTTGTTCACAATTAGTGAGCGTAGAAGGCACTTTACCATGGCATGCATTGGAGAAGCAATGATTACTGCTCCAGGGAGCACTTGTTTGTTGTCATGTCTTCTTCTCCCTTTAGTGTATTTATGGGCATCTATACCTGCAAAATAAAGAGAAACCATGCTTGTATTTTTAAAAAGTGAAAGCTGTTAACATTTGTAGCGCAGTAAGTGGAGATGACTGAAAAGTAGGATAGGAAGGGCAAAGGGAAAATGGGGCAAAATGCTTTTACACCCCTCCTATTTCATGTGATCATCTCTCTTGCACAAAGAGCCCAAATGCGCAAGGAGCTTTGAGATAACAAGACTCTTCAGAAATCTTGACTTCTCAATGCGCTGAGAAGCTGCTATGACCACTGCATCCATGGGTTTACATCTAAGTGCTGAAATAAAGGGTAAGAAAATAACTATTTGTGAGTGCATTTAGTCCCTGGAGGCTAATTCTTCTTCCCTATTTTTTCCTGCTTGGGTGCTAACTGGTTGTCTTTCCTTGCCTGCTGTCCGAAGCTAGAAGCTCAATTAAAGCTCTAAAAGTTTGACGAACATAGCTTCTGTTTTGCTATGGTCATGTTTCTATCCTCTCTGCAAAGCTGCGTCACCGGGATCAGCACAGGGAATAGGAGGTCAGCCAACACATCACTGGGGGATTGTTTACCTTTGAAGTATCTTCTCTGTGTTCCTTTTCAGGCCTGAAACCTCAAAGGAATCACTCCCCATCACTGTACCCAGGTGTTCATAGGCTAAAAAGAGTATAAGATTCAACCAGTCAGGTGTACTATTTCTCTTGCCATAGAAAAGATCACCAGAATTGAAATTGAGTGTCATGGGTTCAGCAGTAGCAGTCATTTTTTCTCCTTCTTAGTGGCTGGTGCAGCGCTGTGTTTCTAACTTTC